>JAODKM010000042.1:4671622-4734515 GCA_026780845.1 Petrocephalus sullivani
TGGGGGGGTGGGGTTGGGTCACAACCTGCCGCTCTGCGGAGGTCCATTCACGCGCACCGCCGCATTCTGTCACTGTGGACGTGAACCGGTGACATTCACAGTCTCCAGGAATGGCCAATCAGAGCTCGCCACCACAGTGACAAAGGATGCCCATTCCGTGAGCCGCCCCCCCCACCCAAAATACCCCCAGGGTGAGCTATCAAATCCAATACACGCAAAGAGGAAAAACTTCTCCTGCTACTTTGTAGTCCGTCTGTGATTCCTGCTAAGAGGGATTCTGTTGTTCTGGACTTTTCTAACTATGGGATGTGGGGGTTGGGGGGGGGGCTGTGTGAGCAGGAGACCACCCACTCGCAGTCAGTCCTCCCGCAGCTGTCCTTCCCGGCTCCTTGCCAGGGCAGGACAAACGTGATTCAGCACGGCTCCTGGGCCCAAATACGATAAGAGGGCGCGGGCACATTGTGCCTGTTGTCAAGGCGACAGCCACAGCAACAACGGTCTAGAAGTGGAGCCATTCTAGGTGACAGACGACACGTGACCCGGCCCCCATGCGGAGCAAATCAAAACACCATTCGCACCGGGAATAAATCGTGCGGATTTCCTTCCACCTCATCTGCACACATCCCATAAAATCAGGTGTTGATTCGGGGGGGGTGGGGGGGGGAATAATCTACCAAGAATGAACAAAGAAACTCAATCACAAGGCGGCTCACAGCGACACAGCCACCCCACTGGAACTGCTCACACGGGCCCTACGGGCATCAGGAAAGAGACAGAATCATCTTTGTTCGCTGCTGATATTTTTTAGCTTATCTGGAGGGGACGCAACCCAGCCCTGTCATCGCTGATCGTTTACACGAGCCGCGTATCGCCTTCCATGGTTCCACGGCCGCCAGAGGCCACGGCGGCTCTGTCTAGCGCAAGGTGCTGTTCCCTTTACGAGTTTCCTTTCCGGGGGTTGGGGCTGCTGGCTGGAGTGTGCAGGTCTGCCATTAAATGAAACGAAATGATTCATTTTCCATTCGTACAGCTACGAGTACAGGCACACAGGAATTCTTCGCTTATCACAGACCCCATCCCGCTCCACGTCCGAGACGCAGACACACATATATCTGCAGGTGAAATTTGAGGTCAGATAGCAGGGTCGCCTAACAGTTGGGGTTAAGGCATTTGCTCAAGGGCCCGACGGTGATTTACCTACTCTGCCAGCTATGGGAGCAGAAGCTCTGACCTTCCGGATGCAGGCACGTCCAAACCTGCCGAGCAACAAGCAGGCAGCCTGTGGTCCTCGGGCCCTTCTTCCATAGCATCCACCAACCGTAACAAAAGATGCTCATTAGATGGAACACATCTGACAACCAATCATGGTCACCTACCCTAGCACGAGAGACTTAGATACAACAGGTGCACTAGCAACTCAGCGACAGGTCACAGGGGTCAACACCTTACCAGCAAAGCAATGAAGAAAACATCATGGGTGTCTTCCTGAGCTATTCAGACAAATGGACTGCAGTGCTGTACCTCCCTGTGACAAAATCTCATGCTACAAAACCACCAACCTCCAGAGGAGAACACGAACCGACGGTGGACTCAGAGGAAGGTTTCCCAGTTAAAAGTACAGGTGAAGGTTCTTCTCCATTAAAATGAAGGAAAACCCTCAAATGGAAAAAAAAAACTCTAAGTGACTCACTTGTCAGAGAAGAACACGGCATCTGGATCCCAGTAAAACATCTTTGGTCCACCGTCAGGGTGCAGGGGACCAGCTTAGCAGGCAAATTAAGATGAGGGCAGGGCTTCCATGTCACCATGCACCTGGAGATTACATTATGGCAGCAGCTTCCATGCACCCTTTCTGCATTTTTACATAGGTGAGTGTTTTATACCTCACAGAAACACGGCCAAAGATGAGTCCGTATCCCCAACATTTACTGGGGATAAATTCGAATTACAGGCCACAAAGTTGGGGAGAAAGAGTCGTTTCTATGGCGATGCCAAGTCCCCAAAAGAAGTGCCATGAGGCACTATGAGGATTACTGTGGAAGGTTCCAGCAGGGATTCACACTGCTCACCGGTTTTATGCATCACTTCCGAGTCGAGAGATTCCCAAAAAGTCTTAAGACGTTCACTGTTCCCAAAGGGGTATACAAAATCACACATAGCGTTCACACTTTCCCTCGAGAAGTCATGTCCTTGTGTCAAAACAGCCGTGTAATACTGGTACAAATGCTACCGGAATAAAACAGCGTGATAAATTCCAGGGACCACAAAGCGTCTGGGAAACCAGTTGCTTGGGAAACGCCAGCGACTTCTCATTGCGGCCCAGCAAATGAGAGCAGTTTAGGCCCATCTCAAAGCCTCGCCCATCCATCAAAGTGTTACTAGTATTGCTACATAACCTCAAAGCTGCTTTAACTAAAGAGCCATGTTCAAAAGCAAGGACCTTTTTCAAATCAGCCCTTGCCAAGTGAACTCGTGAGAATATCCAAGCACTTTTAATTTACCACTATATTCAATGATAGCTGTTGGGAGCTTAATAATGTGTCCCAGTGAGAATTTCCTTCAGAAACCACTCTCACACTCTCTCTCTCACACACACACACACACAATGCACTCTGAAGGCTACCTGGATCACAGATTCACTTGGACCACAGAGAAGACAGAAAACTCTGCATGCATAGAGTGGGTCCTGGATGCAGGCCTTCGTCTTAGCAGGTCCGACTTCTGCATTATTAATGTATTAGGGATCATTACTTTCCAGCAGGTAATGCATCAGTCATTTGTGAAACCTTCACCAATCAATGCACGAAACTGAATTTCATGGCTATTTAAGTGATGCTAATGCAGAACCTTTAACAGGAATAGATCTTACAATCGTTTTTCATAAAATATCACTGCTCTATTAGTCTACGGGGATTTTTTTGGTTAGGGTCCCCAGAATAAAGCCTAAAACACTCGAGCAAAGTTTATATGGAAGGGCATCTGCATTTAGTCATGGATAGAATGAAAAGCCGGTCCAAATCAAACAGACCGGTCCACTCCCTGCCAAAAAAGGCCACAACTACAAGGAGAGAAGGGCATGCAGAGGTGAGCCGGGTTTGCTGGTCCCCTGCGGACTCATACCTGCTGTCATAAGCCGAATCGCAGACAACTGCCACTGTCCCGCACGAAACAAAGCCCCATACTGCAGGAAACTGCTACAAAGGCCTGGCGGTCTCGCTGCATGGGAATCTACCCTGCTCGCCGATTTCCGTCCCGACCAGGGCGGCCCCAACCCTGCGACCCCAGCCGGCCAGGGGTGCATGATTATTGACATTCATTCGGTGACGTATAAACAGAAACCAGATCACCGCCGTAACCAAGACACAGGCAGCCCTTTGTGTGGTGAGAAAAGTAATTACCTAATTATACCTCCTTGGCAAGGAAAGAAAAACATTTTTGGCTAAAATGTCTTGTCCCCCCATTTAGCAAAACCTATTTCATGATATTCCAAGTAACGAAATGGTTTAAATTTAGGCCATGTGGCCCAGCAAGCAGAATACCACAATACTTGTGCCTCAGGCCTGTAACATATCAATTCCTCAATGTCAGGAACAAGCTACCTCTCGTCAGGACCCGCCTCTATAAAGCCAGCTCCACATTTATGGAGTCTCTAGAGCCAGGTCTGTGGCTGAATAAACATCAAACAACTCAAGTGATTCATCAGAAGAGAGTTTTATTCAGTGATAGATGTGTATATTATGCATATGTGTGTATATACAAACACTGTCGAAATACTATATAAATATGTAATTTTATGTATTTATTTTCTGTCTGACTGCTGCGTCACGTATGCAAATACGTATGCATACATTTAATAAGTTTATTTATTATGTATTAATTCATGTTCTGGGAGCTGTCACTAAATTTCCTCGCACGTCCGTAAGCCTTGACCGTAACCTGTCACGATGGTGTCGGTGCGCGGGGCCAGGCGTCGGTGCCCGGGGCTAGCCCTCTGTGTCCATCCTTCGTGACTGATCTGCTGTCGAGTTTTTTCCTCCCGCCAAGTTCTCCTAAACACACGGTCCGGCCGCTGGCCAACTTTCCAAATGACTTCTCGTCCGGCAGAGTGACCCGTCGGCGCGGCGATAAGTAAGGCCCTCGGCCCATGTCCCGGACCCCGTCCTATCCCCACTTTCCCAAAACCACCCTGCCCAGTGGGAGAGCGTATCCCCAGCCTACAGCTCTGAACAGCCATGGAGAGCCGGCCTGCGGTGAATCAGCTGCTTCTCCAAAAGCCAGGGAGCGTGATGGTCTGGGAGGGGCATGGACTCGCGGGATCTCACCGCAGCATCTATCTGAACTTCGACTCGGCTCCTCGGGCAGAGCTGCAGCCTGCCCGGCGGTTAGCCGCCGGGATCCTTCACACACGCCGTAAAACACTCCGCAGACGGCGATGGAAAAGCCTTTAAACCATCAAGACACCTAAAAATACCTGACTTCACTTTAGCGTTTGGCACCAGTGACAATGAAGTCATGAAAAGACAAAACCATATGTCAGTGATTTCTACATGCTATTACGACGGCTGTCCAAACCAATTATTATCACTATAGTATAGTATAGGAGGATATATAATATTGTGTCACTTCCTGGCGAGAAGATACTTATTTCAATAGAATAAAAAACCTTACATACAGTGCATCAGCAAGTGGCACTTTTGCATTGCACCTCTTGGGTTGAAGGTTCGAATCTGTGTGTGTGGAGTTTGCCCATAATTGCCCATTTTTAGTTGCCCATTTTTAGATGATTGTGCATGTGCCCTGGGATGGCCTGTCCTGTCCAGAGCATATCCAGACCTCGGCTGCCTAGGACAGATTATAGTCTCCCCTGTGACCCAGCCTATGACAACCAGTAAGGACAATGTTTCCCAATCTGGTCCTTGGGGACCCACTGTCTGGTTAGAAGTTGGATGAATGGAAATCACTGACCCAATGTCTCACTACTTTTACCACACAAACTCAAATATGTCCTAACCCAGTACCCCCTCTGGAAAAGAAGTAACAAAATGTTCTTTTCTAAGACCTCACCTAGCATCTGGAGTTCAGGGTGTTAAAGCCGTGGGGAGTTTGTGTATGTTTTACGGACATCTTCCCAGTGGATACCTCTCTGGCACTTCCCCACAATGCCCGAGAAGCCTGGCCATCTTCTAAACATCACAGCAGACCGATTCATGGCTCCTATAGCAGTTGAATCTGCGCAGAAACTTCAAGAAATCGATTCATGGAGTCGACGACGTTTCCTCATCACCATATTAAAATCAGGGAGCTGGCCTAGTCCCAACACAAAGCACAGGTAAACCTACGGGAGGCTGCTAAATATTCCATGGGGATTCCATCCATATGCCGTCCGGGCGACAGGGGGCTACCACATCGGGGCTACCACAGGGTCTACTACAGCATCCATAAGCATCTGCACTGACTTCTTTTTGCAGGAGAGAGTTCCCATGATGAACAAAGAACATTATATGAGTACTAAATCCAGAAATAGACTCTGGACTCATACAAACACTTGCAATAATTACATGGTTAGAGTTTCACTTAACTAAATCCAGGGCTGTACTAAACTATAGGCAATTTGACTGTATAAACGACCAGCCGACTTTGCTGATTTGATTCACTATTGTGTGAGTATGTAGCACTGAAGATGATCTGCTTTTATCATCAAAAGCAACTGCTGTGTGAATTAATAATGCTCAGTGTTCTGTGAAACTGGATTGCATTACATGCGAGCTACCAGATCAGCGATTAGCACCTTCCTCGACTCGTCTGCAAGCGGCGAACGAATGTCATGCAGGCAAGTTCATTTGTGCAAGCTTGGAACAACCAGACTTAAGGGTCAAGAATGCCACACTCTTGGCCCACCATATCGTTTACGTTTACATTTGAATAGCACACACTTTTATCCGAAGCAATGCCCAGTTGGCAAGAATGGTTAGCTAGTCCCCGGAGCAATTGGGGTTAGGGGCCTGGCTCATGGAACCCAACAGTGAAATCACTCTGCCAGACACGGGATATGAACTGGTGATCATAGAGTCTTAACCTACAGAACCACACACTGCCCAGGCTAACACCCAGCGGGTAAAATTACTCTGAAACAGATGCACCAATTGCATGATGGGAAGGCCGTCTGTGAAGATCTACTGTCTTCCCTCTATCTGCACCGCCATATACACGCACAGGTGGCAGCCTGTCCTGCAACAAAGCGGTGGTCCCCGCGACAGCGCCAAGGGTGAGCACAGGGTCACTCTTTGTACAGGAGACCTGAGAAGTCAGTAGCTGGTGAAATTCTCACATTTGCTTTCTTAAGTCAAATATGATGATCCACACATACATACACACACATATACACAAAAGTTTAGTAAACTCTTAGGGTCTTTTTCAACAAACACTCACTTAACTTAATGTAAATAAAGGAGCTGCTGAGGAATTTACGCGTGCACTTAAAAAAGTCACAGAGATTTACCAGGCTTTATAAATTTTAACTCCAAACGCAGCCTGTCCCTTTGTGAAGCCAGTCGTATTTTGAGTTAATTACAGAGGAAACGGCTGTTATTATGCTGCCCCTTAGAGCCCGTCAAAGGTTCTGGTTCCGTTTAAGGTGACGGGGGCGCGTTTCTGACCTACAGGGGCACCGGCTTTACTCCGCAGAATGAGCCCGCTAATGAATGAAAAACAGCCACATTAAACACCGGACCAAGCCAGCCTGGCTGGATACATTTTATAGACTTGGTGCAAGATGCAGGACATTTCCCCCGGAGCCCTGATCTTGTGGATACACCTGCGGGCACCAAAATCCCCCCTCCAATCAATCCACAAAGTAACTGCATTCAGACCTTTACTTAACTTAATAAACTTCCCTTTCATGCGAACAGCTCGTCTGTCACTGGCGATCATCTATCAAGCGCCGCACATGTCAGCGCTCAGTGCGCGTCCCGAATGCGCGCAGCGCAGGCAAAAGTGCCAAGTGGAAATGCACCAGCAAAGCGGATTATAATGGCACAAAGTGGCACGGAGAGAGTACTGCCACCGGGCACGTCTCCGGTTCTCAGTCTCTGACAGCCGGAGCGGAAAGGCGCGTTACCTTCCGGACGCTTTTCTGCGCGTCCGCAGAAGTTACTTCGCGGCGATCCGGCTCCGACGCGGCTGCCGATCCGGACGCTCCGGGACGCGAAAGCGCCGCTGCTGGGGTGTCACTGTCCGCTTTCCGTTCCCGACGGCGCCCAGCCGCCGCTCAGCGCGAACCCGGCCACTCTCCCCGAGCCTAATCCCGGCGTGCGCTTATACACATCGCCCGGCCGCTGTCAGCGCGTCCCTTTCTTTGCATCGTGCCTCCCCGGTCCTGCCTCCTCCTTTAATGGGCTTCGAAACCAACAAGCGCACAAATGCCCCCCTTTCTCTCTTTCTCCCCCTTTTGCACAGCGCAGACTATCCGCACAACCGGCCCCCGCTGCCCCCGAGCCTAAAGCCGCCGCTCACATGTCACAGCGGCGCGGGGAGTTCTTACCCGGCTCCAGGCGCAGATCCACGCGTGGCGCCGTCACTCCTCGCCGCCTGCGTCCCGCTGACAGCCCCCCGGGGGTGGGTATGAGGAGCGGGCTGGGACTGCCGCCGGAGTTTCTGACAGCCAAATCGGGGCGGGAATTTCTACAGTGATATTTTAGCGCATGATGGCAGCGGCACCGGCGCGCTGCTCCGCAAGGCGGCCCGCAGGTACAAAAGCCGGATTTTTTGCACATCGAAAGTGCATTAAATAAGAATGACGTTCATGCACATTTAATAACCAGCCAACGTCTATATTGAAATAAACACGCCCGGATTACACGCCTCTTCATCCCACTAACTATAGTAGGCTTTTAAAAAGTTTTAAACTGCACACGTGGGGGAAACTCTAATTCTATGAAGTCTCAGTTTATATTACATTAATTGCATTATTATTATTAATTATTATTATTATTATATTATTATTGTTTTGCTAATTTGAGTAATTGTTCGACATCATTTATACACATTCGTCTTTCTGTTTTGGTGCAAGTGCTGGAGTTTGAGAACTAAAGGGGCAAACATCCCCTCTGGGGCTGAATTTCACAGAGTGTCTATCGGCGTGGTGAATCATAGCTGTGCAGTGATCCAGGGAAATCTGTCTGTCGTGCCACACCCCATGGCGAAGGATAACATTTTTTTTCCTCGTTCCATGGTGTTATACAGGGGATTCGACGTTGGATCGGGACCGTGCGATCTTACTGCGCCGGTATATCTGCGCAGACCGGACCGGCGGCAGGGCTGGGCGCGCTCAGTGCGGCGTGTCTTCTTAATGAGATAATCACCGTTTGGCCACATCGCAGTCCTCCTGCGAGTCTGCACACGACTTTGCATTTGCCACCAGGCTCCTGCAAATGAAGCGATTTACAGTTCTGCTAGGATGCATCCTCCCTAAATAATCCATACTCGTATGCAATCGTGTGAAATCCGCTTTGGAATAACTGGCCCACTGTATTCCCATAATAAAGTGCCTACAAGCCCTGTACTTATATCAGCAGCGCTCATGAGTGGAGGGCACTTTGTTTTGCTAATTCAGTTAACGATTGCAATGGGTGGTCATTGTATTATTCGCGGTTAAACTGGTGTTTAATGCTTTCTTAGAGCGCTAAAATATTCATGGGTTAAAAGTCGAGGAAAACTTGCAAATTTCTTTCTAAAACATTTACATGTACTATACTGCGTATGGTCACTCCGACTGGCGTAGTCTGTTGTCCTCCTTTAATCCTTCCGACTTTGTCAGATTAAATTGCCACTTTAAAAAGTGCTGCTCTTTCATTGTTTTGTTTCCATAGTAACCAGGTATGGCGGTTTCAGGAAGAATAATGAACTGCGAATGGAACCTCTGAATGAATTAATACTGCATCTAATGAGCTAAAAGCTCGGGGAGCTTACGAGCCTAATTTATTATACGACGTACCTGCTGGAGTCAAGGAAGAAAATGTTTGGTGATATAACCCTTGTTTACGCCTTCAGTTTATAACTTTCATCAAAAATAAACATTTTATAGATTATTTTCCGGATGAATGGGCCTACGACTCATAAATTCGAGTTCAACAATACAATATAGATACAAGGTCTACAAATGTTATGAATCGTCTTTTTGCATGACTGACTTAAATACAAAGTTACACAGAAAAAAACAGTGACGTGCTAAGTAAAATATTTCATACTGACTGACTAACCAAAGCAGCAAAACATGGAATTTCTGTCTTACACGGGGCAGTTCCCGGAGCTTGTGGTGAGGTTCCACGCATTACATGTTTCCACCGTGACTGAGCACAATGAGGGATTACAGCTGGTGTAAAGCCAACTCTTTCTTGTTTTCAAAAAGCATGACATTTACAGAAAGCCTCATAGGTTGATTGCAAGCCCGGGAGGGTCGGGGGTAAATAGTATTAGAAAAATCTGCAGCCTGGAGACACGCAAATAAGCGCTGTGAAAGAGCTGTGTAAAGATGCCCATCCTCTGTCCCCCCGGTATTAGAGGTGTGTCCCCTGCACTTGTCATGCCAGGGATTTTGACTGTATTATAGCATAGAGGCTTAAGAGAGATTTTGCCAAGCCGGGGGGGGGGAGGCAGAGGGATAATCCCCCATGATTAATTTTATCGACCCACGGGAAAATACCAGGTATGCCAAAAGGCCAAAAAAACAAGAAGCAAGAAGATAATACATTTTAGAGTTTTGCAATAGTGCATTTGTCCAAAGAAGAGGGAAAATATGTTTTCAATTGACAATGCAATTTTAATAATGAGTTATTTCAAAGTCGTTTCATAATTTTTTCTCAAAAACAGAGGAGGTACCACCTTCTCTCCCTCCATGGACCAGCCGTTTCTGCTGTAAGTTTGCCATTAGACTAAGTCAGCCAGTATTGTTTAGATAACCGTTTGTTTGAGGGGTCACTGTGAAAAATGTGTCCGGTGCCCAATGGCAGACAGGGTGAGGGTCTGCTGATTGGCCCTGCCCAGCTCCCAGACCATCATCCAGTCCCTGAAGGGAATGCTGCTTTTACAGTGACATCAGAGGTCACATGGTGTGTCACGTGACTTCCACACAAGTATGTTTTAAACTGTCAGCCGTCCAGGCTTCCTACACACACTGCAGCCAAACAGCTAATTACACGAGGGAGACCGGAGCTGGAGTTTCTGAAAAACATCCCTCAGTGACAACTATGTTTACAGGAATTGTGAGACTGTCCAGTCACTATTTTATCAGCCTCTAGAAGCGAACAGGGGGACAGGAGGTTTGTGACATGGCAGATGTTACAGCACGTGGTGCTCTGTGCGGCTTCCAGCGTTGTTCACTTTATTGCACACCCAGAATTAATATAGAGGAATTAATTTCTCTGCGTGACAGCGAGAGGCCTTGTCAGCACTGCGAGGCCTGCTGCACAGCAGTCAGCAAGACATTTACACAGCGACATGTATAACAGCCGAGGCGGGATTGCTTACACCATCAGATTTTCAGATACATAATGAAACATGATTATAACATGGTGCAGACATGTTCCTTCTGAGGGTATGGACCTGGCTTTGTTTTTCAGAGTCAAATCCAGCTCTCTTCCATCGATCCTTCGGCTGCTTACCCTGGACAGGGTCACAGAAGAGCCCAAAATGATCTTAAACAGCATGGGGGCATTGGGCAGAGGTAGAGCACACAGAGCATGCCAGCCCACATACACAATGGGGAATCTGGAGACACAAATCATGCCTTTGAATTGTGGGTGGGAAAACATGCCCACAACATGCAAACTCCTCCCCCCCACACACACCTACACACTCAGACACAGAAGGGAAGCTGGATTTATACCTCTAGTCCTGCAGAACTGACCCAGTGAGCCGCGGTGCCGTCCTTATACGTTTCTTGCTCAGACATATATAATTTATAACCACAGTATTTAATGGAACGTATATTACCTTTCAGCATGAGTTATGAGAAACAAGATGGGACTGTCTATGGTGGCGATGGTGTGGGGAATCAGGGCACACCTCCCTTTAAAGGGCCACATGTTTAAGGGCCACATGTTTAAGTACACATCCCTTTAAATCGTCACCAGAGAACCACCAGAATGCGCAACAAGAAATGGATAGTACATGGACACGCAGGGGGAGCAGATACAGTCAGCTGTGCTCGACTGCGGCTGTGGTCACTTCCTCTGAGGAGATTCAGCGATCAGCCAAAGTACCGATCATTTTATTACACGCACTTATTAGCAGCCGAGCCGTACTCATACTGGCCAAACCTGGACTGCCCCTCAGGTACTCTGCTTCCCCAACACATCTGCAAATATAAAGATAGCGCTGGTGCCTTCACATTCCGGGGGCAATATATAATTGCACTCCCAGCCTCCGGCTAAGACTGTTGAAGCGACGACGGATCGGTCACTCCACAGAGATGCAGGAAATCTCATCAGCTTCGTACTCCGAATCCCGGCAGCTTCAGCCAAGCAGACACCTTAAGTTTCTGAGTTTTGACGTGAAGAGAGGTTGAATAAATATTGGATCTGACATCCCATCCTTTCCAGGGTGTCACTAGGCTTATCATGACCCAATGTCCGCACAGTGTGATAAAAATCTGTTATTTTCTACCTTGTGGGGACATTTTTTTGGTCCCCACAATTTGTGTCTGCAATCAAAAAACTAAAAATGCCAGAAGTCTCTATTTTGTTTGGTTACTTATAGTTAAGGTTAGGGCTTGGTAGGGTTAAGGGTGTCATAGTTGGGATCAGGGTTATGCCCATAGGAATGAATGGAGTGTCCCCATAAAGATAGGAATACATGGTATGTGTGTGTGTGTGTGTGTCAGGATGGGAAAACGGATACCTGCAAAGGTGAGCGAATTTCATGGCTATTTTAAGCCTCGGGTGCCTCTTAGTTGGGCTAAGTTGGCCCCCTTCATGACTTCAGTAGCACTGAAGTTTCCACGCTAACCCTAGACCCCAACCCTGACCCGCCCCCCCCCGCCTGTTCACCATATTCCGCCTTCCCCATCACTACACCTTCTGGCCAGTGATGGCAGTTTGGGTATCTGAGCCCTCAATAAAATCAGCTAAAAATATCCCCACAACAACAGAAGGAGGAGGGGGGGACTGAGACCTAGGAGCAAAAGTACTTCTGACACCCACCCCCCCCAGGCTCAGTGCCCCGCAATTTCGATTATGATGTCTGTTTTTATTGCATCTGGCACACACAGACTAGCCCAAATCATACTTCATTATGTATTAGATGACAAGTTCATCAACATAATGTAGAAAAGCCAATAGGACTAGAAGTCAGCTTGATTGAATAAGACTAGGGCATATTAAATCCCTACTTTGGCAGTTAATATGTGTTGTTTAGTCTATTGTCCTATAAGTAAGATATTTTAGTCAGTAATAAGCACATGATCACTGATTTTAGCCCTGAGCTGTGCTGTCTTTATTCCAGGTCCTGTCTTGTGCCTGTAATATGGAATAGGAAAGCTAACCCCTCTCTCTAACGAAATCCCGGCGTGCAGGAGGTCCCTCTCTATGTCATGTTTGAATCTTGCGTGTCGGTTGATCGTCGGCCAGAAATCTGGAACTGCGAGTTCCCCCGCCAGGTCACTAGCGGGGCAGGTTCACAACTCTTGCTCCAACCTCCCCCCCTCCCCCCGCGCCCCACCCCGGTCGCTTAATTCTTCCATCCAAAGGTCACTGAACTAAAGACGTTTCACTCTGTCAAATCTGTGGGAATTTTAATCACGGCCTGCAGTACAAGCCCAGTCTGGCCTGATTACGGATTATGGGCGAAATGTCAAAAATCCCCTGGCCTGGCCGGTCCCTCCCCGGGATCTGCCTGGGATGGATGCAGGGCTGCCCCTCCAGGGTTTTGCGAGGCCTGACACGGGCCAGTCCGCTCGATGTCCCTTCGGACATTACGCCTTTGAATCTCAGCCCGGCAGATCCTGTGACCGATTTTCCCTCGCAAGTTTTTTTTTTCAATTCCACTGCGCCACTGAAAGCGAAAAACGTGTTTAACGCCGTCTGCCAGGAAACACACGGCTTCTCTGTTTTAACGAAGACTATACTAAGCAGAGATGTATCATAACAGGTATTAGCACATTTGCAACCACAAAGGACCAGCTGTATAAACCACATTAGAAAGGAGGGGCTACAGTTGAAACAAAAAACAGTTAATAATGAGATGTTTCTGAAAGTCTCTCCCCTCCCTCAAGACAAAACCGGTCTGCTGGTTTTCTAGGCTTTACTTTTGTCGTTTTCTTATTCTTTCCCTACGACGGTGAGCTGCATTGGTCAACACCAGATAAAATAAATGCTTAATCATCGGCCGCTTTCATCTCAAGATAAATGTAACTTCTGAAAGAAAGTGATGAATCAAGTTTGTCAGACACCCTCCGTATTTAGAGAGCATTAAAATGGACCGTGATGGCCTCAGTTCTGTTGCCATCCTGGGCTTCTGCCATCTCGGTTCTGCTGACTTGATTCATTTGGGTTCTGCCCCTGGGCCGACAGCTGCTCGGGCTCTGAGGTCTGACGCCGGCAACAGCTGGGCTTGAGAATGGCCCATTTGGGCCTCACGTTCGCCTGAGAAGGGGGAAGTTTAGCGAGTCGGGGTATTATCCAAGACCTGGGAGGAGGGGCTGGGGAACATCAGGATTTAATTTAGCCGCCAAGGGCTTTTGGAGGGGAGACATCGGAAAAGGGGGGGAATGAAAGGTCGGCTTTTGAAGGATAGGATCAGGGGTCAGGGGTCACAGAAGACCCCTCTTCCACCTCCCTTCTACTTTATAAGTTTCCGAGGGACAAGAACAAACTCAAATCAGCTCCCACTGACTTTCAAAGTCACGACCTGCTGCTGGATCCATGGAGATTTTGTTTGCTCTTAGTGTGTTTCTGAGCCTCTACAGTGGATTTGAACCCTAAACAACAGTCTGTCTGCCCCCTGCGCCTGTCGGCAGAATGCTGGAAATGAGCATAGCACCTTTACAGTCTTTGGCAATCAGCATTTCCTCCGCAACATTCTTGGGTTGTTCAACAGACTGTCTTATCTGCTGCATAAGACTTACGTACGTAATAAAGAGCCCAAACTGACTATGTGACCTTGTGATGAGTAAAGCATGGAGCCTAAATCAATCCCACAATCCCATAGGTGTGAGGCCACATGCTAAGCCAACATGCTTAATTCCAGAAATGCTAGTGTTTTTGATGCTTTCTGCAACTTAACAACAAATTAAATTATTGTTTAATACTTAAAAATATGTTGACGCCTATAATACCTGAATAACACTGTTGCCATTCACACAGCTATTTTGCACAATAATGTGGGATAAATATTCTAGCGATGATGTGCAATTCCAGATTCCCCACCAAACACTTGGATTTTATTGGACACAACTTGTTATTCTATTACACCGAGTCCACCAGAACAACTGCTGGCCACAGTTTGACCCAAAGGGATTAAAGCAGCGTTTGAGAGTACCACCATTCCAGGACTGGTGCATGAGTCAGCGTAGACTCAATGCTCCCCAGAATCCACATATTCTTTGGCTCCATTTTATGAGGCACCATCTGCACCTCGAAGTGTTAAAACTGTCTTGTATCAAGACTTGGCAGCAAATGACTTCCAGACAGCACGTTGCAGTTTTAAGGTGTTTGTCAAAGGACAGACTTAAGTTCAATAAAACTCATTCTCCCCCAGGAGAATGGTAATAAACTCTCGTTTTTCTCCCACTTTGTGCAAATCACAGGTATAACAACTGACACGTTTACCGTTTTTAAACCCAGAGATGAACTACGGAGGACAGAGGGCATTTGTGTCATGGTGGGACAGGACAGAGGATGCGGCAGAGGGCATTTGTGTCACGGTGGGACAGGACGGAGGATGCGGCAGAGGGCATTTGTGTCACGGTGGGACAGGACGGAGGATGCGGCAGAGGGCATTTGTGTCATGGTGGGACAGGACGGAGGATGCGGCAGAGGGCATTTGTGTCACGGTGGGACAGGACGGAGGATGCAACAGAGGGCATTTGTGTCATGGTGGGACAGGACTAGGAAGCACTTTTATACAGGGCTAAGAAGGACGGGACCGAGAGGCAGCGTTAAGAAGAAGGCAGGAACCCGAGGTGAGGGGAACACAGAACAGGTGAGGCTCGTTAGAACCTCGCTAGGGAGAAAGGAAAGGAGCAGGCAGGCAGGGCATGAAGGGCTGTTAAAAGAACCCATCTTGAAATCTCAATTCTGGACACGACCATACTAGCACCGACTGATATCTGGAGCCCCAACATGACAAAATTTATAATCATATTTTTTGATGTTTACTAAATCCACAGAGTCAGGAAATGGAGACAAAACCTCTATACGTCGACTGTGGGGATCCATCGTGCCCCCCATTACTGTGTTGGGGAGAAATAAATCAGTTAATGCCCTCAAAGATCAGCTTGCATTATTCCGCCATGTAGCTTCAGCTAACAAACGCTGGTGCAGATGTTCATTACTAGTTTTTGGAGAATTAATTTTCCAGTCATAGCATGCCGTCTGGAGCATAAATATGCCCCCAGAACTGTAGTCCGAATTTGAACATTTATGAATGAGGCCTCACATCCACCCAGAAAAATTTATAATTCATGCAGATGCATCATATTCAAATACATTGTTCATTTTTTTTTAAATCATGCATCCTGACTTGGTAGAATAGCACAGGGAATGTCCATAAGAATATGCAACATCTTTACCAATTTTTCTTTTTCAAAAGTCTGTGCCATCGTCTCTCTATAGCAACAGAATTTTGACAACCCCAGAAGTTGGGAGTAATGCCTCCCAGATGTGTACTGGATTCATTGTTGCGTACAATCCCATGATGCACCATTACTGCAATAATTGCCTGTATATGCTGCCCCAAGTAACATTAAAGTGGGCCTCTGATGTTGTCGGCATATGGATAGGGCGTCAACCAGAGGTATGGTCTTCCCTTGCATAAATCCAGAGTCGGCAGATCAATGCAAAAAGCAAGCTTGAATTTTGTCTTAAGTTTTCTTGCCGAAGAAGAAATTTACTATACGGTTACTGTATTCTGTGTATTCAAAGAATCAACTTACAGAATTTAAGATAGCTAGTATTTATTAACTTAAAGTTACATAGCGCAAAAAGATTTTTTTCAGTACCACTCTTGCATGTACAAACAAGTAAATTATGTTAAGATGACACCCAAAGACAGGGAAACAAAAGCCCCTCCCCTTGAACTATGATTGGTCGATCTCACTGGAGTTGCTTCACAGACATGAAAGAAGGCACTCCCCTGAAGGCTGGAATGTGTAATGCTTCCATGCCAAGTAGCATGAAATGCCTTTACGGTTCCTGCCCCCGAGCACTGAATCACCCATGATGCCCTCTTGTTTTGTGCCTTGCACCTGTTTTGGTCCTTTGATATCACTCGGCATGGATGAGGTATCTGCATTCTTCGTTTTGAAGTTCAAAGAAAAACTCTGCTGCCTTGCTTACTCACAGCAACTGTCTTCCGTTATTTGCCTGTCCCTGATTACGATTTATGACACGCCGAAGAGGCCTTCCAGTTAACAGTCCCTTAATCAAGTAAACATGGCCACTTGGCCGGTGCTGGAGCATAGGGCCAGAGCATCAAGCTTGTTTAGACTGGTTGCAGAGGCCGATTCAAGATTTATTGGCATGTGCTCCAACATTGCCTGGGCATCTACACTTCTTACCGCAACCAAGACCTGTCTTGGGAGCAGTGTTGGGGAAGTTACTTGCAAAAGTAATCCTTTACAGACCAGTTCAGGTCCAGAAACTTTTGTTTCAACCAACTAGTTGAGTACTCTGTGACTCTGACTCTTTATACTCTGGTTGATTGAAACAAAATGTTGGTCTGGATTTGTACTTTCTGGACCTGAAGATGTCTGTAATGGATTACTTTTGTTAGTAACTTCCCCAACACTGCTTAGGAGGGGTACATCTGACATCTTTACTCAATTTTAAAGAACGGGGTGGGCTCCTTGCCAGCATATTTTCAGTAATTTGATCTTGCTCGCCAGCGGCTAGCATCTCATAACGATCCCACAACAAAACAAAAACCGAGATGAACAAACGAGCCCGCTCACTTGCTTTGAAGTGAGGGGCGGTTAAACTTTAGCACCCTTTTGCAGCTGAGGCGTGTCCACTTATGCCGTTTAGGGTTCTGGGAAGTTTGTTTGCATGTCGTGCCTTAGGTTCATCTGTGTAGGAGTAGTCTTTAATAGCTATTTACGTCCCCTCCAGGTGGCAAATTAGATATTGACATTCTTGACTTTTCATGTGGTTTGTAAGGTGATGTCTTGCCGAATTCTAATGTTACCTCTTCTTTTCAAGTTTTGGAGGGTCCTTCAACTTCTGGAGTGACACGAGGTGTTGTGGTTAAGCTACCGGATGTATTAATCAGCAAGTCGTATACTGATGTCCCAGAATGAGAACCACTTTGGTGCTTGATGTTCTATGGGCGGCTCTTCAGCATGTCTCCTTCACATGTTTTCAGAGAAACAGCTACATGAGCCACACCTCATAAGCGTATTCATAATGCAATCAACATAATATTCAAATTCAATCAAGGAATTCGCTCGCAATCAAATTGAAAACTGATCTTATAGGCTAATTACTAACAGAGTTTCGAAAGCGTGACACTTTTCAGGTCTCTCTGAAGAACATTTCAGAAGGATAAAAATTCTGGAAGATTTAATGGCCAATTATTTTGAACCAATAAGCTGGAAACTTATGAAAACACATCCAGGCCAGGCTGTGGGCCGGGCTGTGGGCCGGGCCTGGTTCTGACAGATGGGAGCTTGACGGTAATACCTTGTTTGCCGGAGCTTAGTTAGACGTCATCATGAGTCCTCTGCGGATTTACTTGGGCACGGGCTGCCTGGGTAATAGGGAAGGTCAATTTCAGCTCAAACTTCCCCGCCCCCCCGAATGCGCCATGAGGCCCAATGTTAGTTGGCCACAGAAACCAGAAACTCGCCACGGCCACCCCCCATCTCGCCAGTATCGGTGTGCCACTCGGCTGTGGTGTGGAGGCTTGGGCCAACCCCCAGCCCGCCACCACTCACCCACCGTCTGCCCCACCTCAGACTTTCAAATGATTAATAAAACGGCCACGACACATGTATAAAATTACGTGGAAAACGTGATGGGGGGGTTTGGGGCCCGCTGATGCTGAGGAAATGGAAACTCTGGGTTCTGAATGTGGCTGCTGTCAGTCTGAACTTTGATTGTTGGCTGGGAGGGGGGTGGATCCATAATGCAATTCTTCTGTTGCGGGCTTTGCGACTGTCTGCGACCACCGGGTGTGAAAAGACCGTAACCCCCCCCCCCCCACCCCGAGTAGCATGTGGCCTTGGGAAAGTGAGCAGCTACTGTGTGTGGGATTATAGTAAATAGCCCAACATGGCTAAGAAAAGAGCTCGACACTGTCAGGCCAGAGATACTCAAAATCTGTCTCCCACTGCAAGTATTTAAATGAGATGATGGCATCATCTGACTGCTAAACCGCAAAATCAGAACCCTAAGGTTTCCCAAAAGAAAGGGATCTAACCTTAGTCCATCCATCCATCTCCTGACTGATCATCCCTGTCATGGTTGTAGGAAGAAGCATCATGGGACACCAGGCTGCGCTACACCCCAAATGAGATTTCTAGTTTTAAATGGAAAAATCGTCCCTATAGGATATTTATATGTAGGAAAATGTGGGTTTCCATGATGGAGATACAATCTGGCCTGGGCATTCCAGGGTGGAGGTGGGGGGGGGGCGTTCAAGGTCATGGCGGACTCACTTCCATTTTCTCCAACCACATCAGTGACCACGAGCATTCCGGCACAACACCAACCCTGAAGGTCTGCCGATTCCTTTACGGGATTCAACGGGCATTTCGCCATTTTGCAGTGATGCCATCGGACAGTGAGGGCATGGCTGGTCTGTGCCATCCAGGGGGCAGACTTTCTCCTGCCCCCCACCGCCCCCCAGCTTCACGTCACCTCCATCCCCGATTCTCGCCCTCCCTGTCTTACTCAGGCCTTGGCCTCTGTGGGACAGTATGACTCACTCAGACACAAAGAGAACAGTGACTGCTGTTCGGGGCGACGATGGTTTAAATCAACCCCCCCCACCCCGGTCGGGAACCACACATCCCAAAGATCTTTCCCACTCACTCGGGCCCCTTTGGCAGGGCGGGGTGGGACGGCACCCCAAAAAGTCTAAACAAAGGGGCTCCTGTGGGTAGACGAGGTAACAGGTTTGAACAAAAGAGAAGGCAAACTGGGAAATGAGAAGGAGGGGCAAAGAGGGAGGAACGGAGACGGAGGAACGTCCTCGAGGGGGCCGTGGTTGGAGCATCCTGCCCCATGAGGCAGCGTGACAGGGCTTAGGTCTGGAGCCCAGGCCAGGCCGAGCGCCCCCCCTACCAGAAGCGATAGAGAGACCCGGCCCGCCACTTAACTGACGTCATTGAAAGCCTGACTCCGCTCCCCTCGGCCACGGGTCCGGCTCATGGTGCCGTTTCTTCATCCAGGAATCACATGGCTCCATTACCTCCTGGAGGTCTGTCCTACCTCGACCAGGGGCCTCTGCTATCAAAATAAACAATACCACAGCACAGAAAGAGCTTTATCCTGGGTAGCTGTTCCAGTTATAAAACTGTAGATCTGCAACTGAACAGTCTCAGTATAAAGAGAGAAAGATTTAACAAGAGAGAAAAGCCGCCATTTTCGCTGGTACTTTTGATGTTGGGGTTTTTCGAAAACACAGTAAGGCATGTGTGGGGTGGGGTAGCGGGGGGCGCGGAGCTGTCTGAAGGGCATGTTTTTTTCTGGAAAAGAGCAGAACTTGATCCAAATGGCTGGCGGAATCCGATCTGGAAGAGCATACCTTTCTTCTTGTGAAACAATCCTTTGTCTGCATCCTTCAGCGCCGTGGCCTGGGAGGTCTCACACCAAACGTAATCCGGCAGCTGGGAAGGGGAGAGAGGAGGTACGCCTTCCATTCCCCCAACCCTGGAAGCCCTGATCTGCAAAGCTTTGGGTTTGAGGGGTGGAGCAGCGTGGGAGTGAGACATAAGGACCATTTGATCCCGAGTTGTCAGACGATAAGTCTTTACTCAGTTTGGAAAAATTGACAGCGTCGCATGCAGTCGGGGAAAAGGAACGGGCAACTTTACAGAGTGACCCCCCCAACCTCCTCCAGGATAAGGACAGATAACTGTACACCCCTAGTGCAAGGCACAGATAAACACTTCTACAGTGGTTGTCAGTGGAGATTTAAGACGTCCTCTTTCTGTTGTGTGTAGGAAAAATTACAGATCTACAGTGCGGGGAGGGGGACGTGCTGGGTATATACAGTACAGCTCCTTTACCAGGACCTTTGTCTTATCTATGTTGACAGTCATTTCTTACGCTAGCGGGGGTCACCAAGTGGGAACATATTACAGTTTGTTTTCTTATTCTGCCCCCCCTCAGTTTTAAGAAATAACCCAAGGATATAAGCATATACTCATATAGACACACTCACGCATAAACACAAGCACATACAGACATAGACATACTGTATATAGACCAGGGGTGGGCAATCTTATCCGCAAAGGGCCGGCCTGTATACAGGTTAACCCTGAGGTCAGCTGTTCAAACCCAGGTGTGGGAATTCTCCAGCAAATCAGTCCTCTAACTAGTGATCTACTTAGGGAGTTGCGGCGAAAACCTGCATACACACCGGCCCTTTGCCCAACCCTGATATAGACACAGACTATGTATATAAACAAAGAAACACACACACACAGTATATAGACACCAATATACACACAGACACAAACACATAAAATTAAGAACACATACACGTATAGACAAAAACACACACAAACACATAGAGATATGCTCACATATGCACACATTCAATGCACAGAAGACATACTGGCTGATGGAGAGAGGCCCACCCAACTACCCTATCCACTGGTCTGCTCCAGTTGACCTAAATGTCCTGCTGTGGAGTTCTGCTGTGACTGTGGACTGTCTCATGCTCAAGACACCAGGATGCCCTGAAAGCCTCAGAGGATCCCACCGCTGGGGGCCCGATGACACTGTCAGATAGGGGGGACACCTGTCAGATAGGGGGAACCACACCATCCAACAGAGAGATAGCAACTAGCGTCACAAGTCGGGGAGTTTAAAAAAGTGAGCTATTCAAGAAATGCTGCAAATCATGCACCATGTGGGGTGAAGCGGATTGCAATGCTTAAGATGTTCCTGCGAATTCCTCCACTGCGCTGCGTGGATCAGAAATGCCACCCCTATTTGGGAGTCTCCATTAGCCAATTTCATGTTTATTTAACATATCGTTTTGGAAAAGTTTGCAGGAGCAATTTTCAAGCCCTCTTATCAGTGGGGAGGATGTAGCCAGATAAAGGGCCAGCAACATGTTTCAAAACGCAATAAATTCACTGTCAGAGTGGTATATTCCTATAAATGGAAGAAACCAACTTGACTGTGGGGGGAACATACCAACACCACACATAAAGGGTTGAGATCATAACTGAACCCTGGACCCTGTGCCGCCGACAAAAACATTCCTCTCCCACCCATATTTACACAGAACTACAATTATTTGTTGTAAAGATGAATAGCAAATTTCCAAAACTCACTCAGTCTAGAGCAGCATTTCCCAGTCTGGTCCTCGGGGACCCATAGCCAGTCCACATTTTTGCTCCCTCCCAGCTCCCGACCTAACCCAAACCCTACTGAGAGCTGGAAGAGAGCAAAAATGTGGACTGTTTGGCAGGGAGTTTGGAAGGAACAAAAACATGGACCGACCCCAAGGACCGGATTGGGAAACACTGGCCTAGAGGACACATACCACTTATGCACGTCTAGCAAGTTCTTCACTAGGTTACATGATGGCTGAGTGATTTTTCATTCCCAGAACTATAAAGTGATGTGATGAGGAGTCTGGCTTTAGGTCATTGGTCTCCCATCAAAAACAACAACAAATGGGCCGAGTGAGTTTTGTAAATTTGCTTTCCAATTAGCACCTAGCTATGTGTGCTTTCGCCCCCTGCCATCTGATGGGTGACTACATTTTGCCGTCGGCTGAGTCACTGGCATCTCTGGGGACACCTACATCCCAGCACACTCATTTGCAGACCTGGGCTGCGTGGCCGTGCTTCCTGGCATTTGCAGATCTATGCTGATGACTCTTCATACAAAGTAACACTACAAGCCGTGACATCACCCATGGGCATTACAGATAGGGGTCCTCATCCCAGCCCAAATAAACAAGGCAGCCAGGTGTCCGTGCCGCAGGCCAATTGTAGCTTTTATTAGAAACTCTCCCAAGTGACTCAGAAACATCATAGTGTCACTTTAGGAAAGTCACGCTTATCTTGTTACAGGGCTGAAGCTTTAACCAGCATACAATAGTTTCAGGTGACAAGCATACAGTACTACCCTGAGAATGACTAAAACACTCTCATTTTCTATCCATTAGACGTGGGCCGTTCAGGTCCAGAAAGTAAACGTCCAGACCATGATTTTGTTTCAACCAACCAGCCGAGTGCTCTGTGACTATGACTCTTTATACTCAAATGGCTGGTTGATATAAAATCTTGGTCTGGACTTTTACTCACTGGACCTGAACTACTCTCCTCCGGTCCAGAGCCATGGGCAGTAAGCAGGATCTAGGCATGCACAAATATAGTTAAGATATATTACTCCTGAGCACCAGGCTTAACAAGGGGCTTGCCTCATTAAGCCTATATTTATCTGAATAGATATAAGAAGTGGTGTAATTTATACGTCTGGCAGTAGCCTGCAATTTTGTGGTTAGCTTTGTTGCTTTCAATCAGGCTGGGAAAAAAGCTGCATCCGTTTACAGTAGGATATCTCCAGGAAGGCACGTCTAAAAAATCCAGTTTCTGCTCATCGGTATAAAAGGCCTTTTTCATTCCCAAGACGCGGGACTTTGACGTTTGTGGCTGTCAGCCTGAAAACGTGAACGTAAACAGCTTTTTATATCAGTGCTTACCCGGGGGAAAGCAATTTCAGGGCTGACTTAAGGAGAGCTCCAGAAAAGGGGGGGGGGGGGGCTGTTTACACAAGGAGTCGAGTATCATGTCAGCATGTAAACAAGACAGATACTCAGTAACTCATCGTGCAGCTTTTAAATCCCACCAGGCTGCACACAGGCCTTTTGAGGACTCACAATAGGGCACGACGACACTGTGCATTTGCCAAACACAATCATTCACCTCACAACAGGGGTGGGGGGGCCGGGGGGGGGGATAAAGACTCTCCTGTCGTTGCCACCTTCATCTTTTTTCCAGATCTACGTTTCATTCATTTTTCTCGCCCCAGAGGTGACAGCTGAATCTGGGTTGCATGGAAATGAGCTCAGCCTAAGGATCTCTGCTCTGAAGCCATAGGAGGGGCCATGCTACGGGGCCGCCGGACACCCGATGTCCTAAGGGAGCGTCATCCTTTTTCACTCGATGGATACCGGAGTACGGTAATTACTGAAATCACTACTTCCTGAGAGACGTGTGTGTGTGTGTGTGTGTGTGTGTGTGCGTGAGCCAGAACCAGACCCTGCGGAGGTGAGCAGCGGGATCTCCGATGACGAGCAGGTCCAGGAAGTATTGGGGTCACGGGGCTTTCTGGGAATGGAGGGGGGCCGGGGGGGGCAGAGAAGGGATGTGGAGAGTGATGAGGTCATTACAGCGCCCTGGAATCGAGGCCAGGACCGTTTAAAAGTGGTCCATATGGCACAATCAGCCCTGTTTAGTTCACACCAGGCACAGCTGTTCTCAGATGAAAGTAGCACCGAGAGACAAGATTCATCTTACCCCAAATCTCCCCCCCCCTTCTCCCCCCCCCCTTGTGGGTATTGCGTCCCATTGGCTCAACGCTTCCCAAGCATCACAAGAGATTATGAAATTAAAAAGAGCATTCCTCTTGTGATGTCTTCCGCGTCCCTTTCTCGAACACAGTATCTGGCCTTTTACGAAGACAACTTCAAAAGGTCGCAACACTGACAAATTAATTATGTACATATGGGAAGGATCACGATTACATTAACTAGTGTGCTATGCTTATGTAGCATGGATGCTCTGCCGCTTGAAGACGTCATTTAATTACAGGAACGCAACGTCGAAATCTTAACATGGCTTCCAAGAGACTGTCGAGGCGTCAGGAATAATCTGTGCGGCGGTGTAACATCCCTGAGCGCGTGTGGAGCCCAACACGCGTCACGCGTATTACGTCAAGGTGCATCAATCCTCGCATAAGTGTGACGGGCAGGTGAATAAATACCGCTGGCTGCCAAAAACTCTTGAATATTTTCTTAATTTCTTTTCCACACCAGCTGGTCCTGTCGAGTCACACCCTGCCCCACAACTGAATTTGCCCCAGAACATCGAGGTCGAGAATCGGCCATTTGCTGAGGGCACCTTCAGTAACTGATTTCACTGGAAGATGGGAGGCGCTAGTGTGCGACAGGCCCACTGCTTTGGCATGGACTCCCTGGCAGATTCAGGGGGCACTTTATAGGGGCCCTGAAGTATCTAAAACTATAAAGTTTATCGGGTGGGGAGGGCCCAAGTTGACATTTTGCAAAGGGACACAGAATTTCTAGGTTCATCCCTGGGCCCCAGTGTTCAGGGGACCCCAGTAACTCCCAAAAAATCTAATTATCATGACGACTTCAGCACTTTTGCAGAGAGGGCTCCTCTCTGTATTCAGCGAGGTGAAACAGGGAAATTTGGGTCTGAAGCTCATTCTCACTCTCTAATTATATCTGAACAGCAGGAAGCACTTCGCAGAGTAATGGCTATCTGTAACTGTTCAGCTTAAGTTAAAAATATTTAACTGCTAGTTAAACCAGAGGCATCCCACTTCCTACCCCCCCAACCCTCTCACCTGCCAGTCACACTTAAACCCAGATAAGGCTGAGAGTTAAGGTCAGCTGGGCTGTTAGCCTCCTCTTATAGCACTCTGTGGTCACACGGGCAATCAAGTCCTCCAGCACGGTCCAGTTCTATGACATGAGGGGGGAGGGGACGTCCTTGTCACGTCTCCAGGGTTCTGTCCTGATGAAACGGCCCAGTCACACGTCCAACAGGACTGTCTCTCACCATCCACTGCTCTCTCCACCAATAAAAGCCTCCCGAGTAAAAGGGACATTTAAAAGGTCAGAGGTCAAAGGCCAAAGCAGGCAACAATGGATCAGTCTCATGGCGACACTGAGGAGAAAGCGGCCTGCAGTAAATCGATGAGGAAACATCACTCCTTATAAGTCAGTCTGAATCTGCTGTGAGGAGTTGGACCTCAAAGGGAAACGCCACAGTCTTAAATTCCATAACTACACAAAGATGCTTGGGACTCGTCCTGGATTCTTTTGGCTGCATAACCAGGAGAAGGTGAATGGCCGTAATGAACTTTTGCAGGAACGCCAGGCAGATGTTCCGTGGCAGTGTGAGAGGCTGCCTAAATCACACGCTCCCGCTGTCTCACTAATTACCAATATCCCCACCTTCAGGGACACCGCTGGGCCTCTGAAGCTGGCAACACATGGCAGACGGGGACGTCTCGCGGCTCTCACGGGCTGCGGGCCAACAGGAATCCTTCGCTGACACTACCGTCTGTAGACCAAGGAATTTTTCCTTGTTGGATCTTATTCCATGGAGGAGCTTCAGTCCAAAAGCTTCTGATCTCTTCTTGAATTCCTGGTGCTTCACCCAGCCAAGAACAGAGATATTGATCTTTGGTCGGGCCTGGTGTTTGTTTGAGACAAGGGCTGGAGTCCATGAGCACTCCAGTAGATGACAAGATGTGTGACTGGCACGACAAAAGGCTAAGGCTCAGTTGCTAACCCTCTTTGGCAGACCGAGCATGTGACCTTATATCCTTAGACAGGGATATACACATGTTTGAGTGTGTGCATGTCCTAGACAGGGATATACACATGTTTGAGTGTGTGCATGTCCTAGACAGGGATATACATGTTTGAGTGCAGGTGGACAATATCAGATCCTAAGGATATCAAAAAATAAGGAGATGTTTTGATTTCAAAGACGGATGGAATCTGGCTCTGAGCCTCTGTGGGCGGAGCCTGTCCCAGTTTCTCTTCTTGTGGTGGACATGAGGAAAATGTCCATAGCACCATTAGGGGTGAAATCCAAGCATAAAACCCCAAGGGCCCAAAAGGGAGGGGGGGGGGGGTGTCAGGCACAGGTTTCAGCCTAGCAGCATCGCACAGCACATTTTCCAACGGGGAGTAACTTTGTCCCTACGAAAATAAATTGCACCTTTCAGCTGACTTTTGAGCCAAGGCATCATTGCAGTTGTGTTCAAACACAATTCTGCCCTATTACTTATATTATATATAATATTATTCTATTATATTTTTATTATCACCCTGACCCTGTACTAGATAAGCAGTAAGGGAGAGAAAGATTGGGAAGTATTTATCACGTTTTCTTTCATGACAAAACCAGGTAAAATTCAGATTCTCAGAAAGGAGGACTGAAAGGTCACCGTTAGTGTCTGTTGCTTATTTTCTAGTTCGCCATTTCCATCCTGCATTTCCATAATCCTGATTTCCGGCCATCATCCCGCAATTCCTTGTTTCAGTGCACTGTCCCTGCACAATCGCTCCTCGATCCTCCTTTCTGTTCAGTGTTTCTTTACCTCTCATTTCCGTCCACTGTGCCTTCACAAGTAATTAGAAACGCTGAAACAGGCTTTGGAATCTAATTTTCCTCCAGGGGCAGCCTGAGAGATGCTGGAGGGGTGGGGGCTAATGTCCCCCATACAAAGCCAAATGGCCGTGCACGGGCTAATCTCCTCTTTGAAATGCCGGGAGGTCTGCTGGAGAGAGGAGGTCATGGTCATTATTCTCCCTCACATAGGTCTAAACACCTGAGGAACACATAAGTCTGAGGATGAGGTCAAAGGTGCCATCGGTTGGAGATCGGAACCTGTATCTCCCCAAGCTGGCACATGGAAGGTTATGCGACCACCAGCCAAGAAGAGATAGATAGATGACCTGGCCCAGACCCGATTTGGTCCGCGTGGGAGAGAACGTGTGCTGGCCATGGCCTGGATGATGTCATAAGCGCTTGGCTATTATTATCGAAAGTGGCACTGGTGAACTTGCTGGTAACCTCGCTGACTCTCTGCATGTCCAGGGCCCGGCTCTATGACTAATGGGCCACCAAATCGTTGACAGACCCCAACCGATGCATTCCTAACATGCGCACAAACACACCAGTGCAACTCAATGCAGATCTCAGAGATAGCACACGTGCATGGGGAGAATAGGGGGGGCGGGCAACGTGGCTAAATTTGGAGAATCGGTCATGACCGCCATCTGGAAGCGAACACATACATCACAGGCGACACGGACGCCATTAAGGAATGTGTCAGGGGGTCATTTTCTCAATCCCTGGGTTTCCACATTTCAGGAAGCGCCCGTTACTCACAGCACACCCAGTGACCCCAGCACAGTATGAGCCGAACCTCCGCCTTCATGCCCAAGGCCCGTAATGACCGCTCACTCTCCAGTAGGGGGGGCGTAGTGGCTGTTCCAGAAAGAGCTGCTGTCTCCCCAGCGAAAGATCCACTAATGATAAAATTGTAAGTTATCGTGATAAAAACTAAATCACTAATAAAAAAACACCAAATTCTAGAAGCAAGACCTGGAATTCAATGGTTTCCAGGGAGGACCGGGATACGCTTTCACTGAATCACTGATGCTGGGTTTATTTACCAAACAGATGATAGCAGTTGGGTGGCTGGCTGTCTAAGCCACACACCAAGGGAGTCAGAGAAAGACAAATACACGCGCGAAACGCAAACATACCGATTACGGAGAAGTGGGCGATTATTGAGATCGCTATCATGTGAAGCCTGTCCCTTGGGTGCTTTAATGAGAGCAGCTGAGCAAAAGCTTTGGGAGGAAGGTGTCATTTTTCAAAGCAAGGAACGGGTGTGAGACCTCCACCACCGGAATTTGGGGTGTTAGGGTTGTTGACCTCCTAGACCAACTTATCGTTGGGTGCAATTTAAACGATCCATCCATCCATCCATATTCTGTACCTGCTTGTTCTATTCAGGGTCGTGGGGAAGGGTTCTGGAGCCTATCCCGGAGGCAGGGAACAACCCCGGATGGGGCACCAAGGCAAGGCTCACTCACACACCATTTATTCACTCACACCTATGGGCAATTTGGTAACTCCAATTAACCCCAGCACATTTTTGTACTATGTGGGTAAAACGGAGCACCCAGCCAAAACCCCACGATATATGCAAACTCCACACACAAGGAGCCATGGCAGAGACTCGAACCCTGGTCCCAGTGGTGTGAGGTCCTAATCACCAAGCCACCCCGTATTGAAACTAATCACATCTTAACTCCAACCCAATTACCCAGTAAAGGTCACCAGGAGATAGTTACCAAGTTAGCTAATTACCAGATCAGGGTTATTAATGCCTTCCTTTCCAGCTTCTGGGGAGAACAGCCAACAAATAATGAAAGAATTAAAGAGCTCTGCATTGATTAATGACTTGTGATTCAGACTCAGGGTTTCATCTGGATTTGATGGCATAGTTAAGTGCTCTGTTTCTGCTTGTGAGAAACTCTCCAATGACCATAAGAGTCTGAGAAATGAGAGCAGATTACTGTGTATCCCTGGCATTGGAATGGTGGAAATACCCGTTTAATCCGTGGAGTGGCGTACCCAGCCAGAGAAGGAGCACAGTAAGGTTCTGTTCAACACGCGCCAAATCTGTCCCGTACAACACCAATTGCATTAAAAATGGCAAAACAGTTTGTGAGCAATAGAAACTTACAGCTGGTGTGATGATTTCAGTCAAAGTTGCATGTAAGGGAATGTCAGAAAATAGGGAGATCAAATTTGTGTATTGTTTCGAATAAATCACTCACAAACAAGACTACTAAGAGAGGACACGTGCCTCATTGCAGATACCCTAAAGCTGACTGGAACACTTTGGGAACGTATAAACCAGGATTTCTGAAAATTGGAGAGATTTTCAGAATCAACACAAGCATAATGAAAGGGCCAGTTCTCTGCTACAGCACACAAACACACTATGCTGAAAAATAAACCATAAAAAAACAAGCGTGGTTACATTTAAACCCCAAATTGACTTTATGAAAACCACGTGAAGTCTAATCAGTTCTACGGTTCACTTAATTCATCATTTCATCAGTTCATCATTTTTTTTCCCATTATGATTCTGTGTGCATTGTTTTTATAAACTTGATTGACTTAATTAATTTACAGTACTGATGAATTTTACTAGATGCATTTCAGCTTTATTGTAATATTCCCCATTTCTGCTTGTGGAGGGCTAGAATCCAACACAGTTTGCAGATTTCCCTTCTCAAACACACCTACTAAACCTGGTAATTGGCTGATTAAGATGTGTTTTACCAGGGAAATCTGCAAACTGCGCTGGATTCGGGCCCTCCGCGAGCAGAAATAGGGAAACCTACCTTTATTATTTGAACCTTTAATAAGAACTGCATTTCTAGTACAATAGCACCCTCTTGTGGCAAATTCATCAGCTACTCGTTACGCTAGTCCACCGCAAGGCGCATACATGCAGTTTGCCGAACTGCCTGTCTCACTAGGGCTCTGAAAGGAAGCCAGGGACGGCGGAAAACCCAGTTCTTTGATCAGGTCTATTAACACAACAGGATAGATAATTGGAATTTTACTCTGCAGAGGGGAGTGTCACACAACATGTTCGGTGCAGTGTTTGTACAGCTCCGCCTTTCTTACCCAAACGTAGCTTCTTGTATCGCTCAAAACGACAAGTATTGTAACAGATGCACACTTTTCTAAGAATAGAATGCGGGTGGACCTTTAATATTCACACAGTTCATATCGACAGATGCAATCTTTATTTTTCACCTGCTTCGCAACCAGTATTGCTGAGTCTTAGTGACAAACAAGCCACCTCACCCCTGAAAATAAGCCCATTGTGCAGTGCAAAGCCCCACATACACAGTTTGTGCCACGTTTGCCATATGATGAAATAACAACACTTTGCTGACGATCAGCTGTAAAATGGGGCACAATGACAGGACATGTGCAGCAAATTTCTCAGAGCGATAATCTTAATGGCGTCCCAGTGAAGGGATCCGAGGCCTGGTCATCATGTACGTATAGAGTCATTAAAGTGGTCAGCTTCCAAGAAGAGGGCTTCTTCTGACAGTGGACAGACAACCTTGTGTTGTTTTTAAGAGTGATTTTAATTTCGCTTTTCACCAGCTGGAGCGACTGATAGTATTAAAAGAAATTTACTGAAGGCATAACATTACATTGTAATTCTAATAAAGACAACTAAAGCAATAAAACAAAACAAATTGCTATAACATGTTTGAACAAGAGATGTATTCCCAAAAGGGAATGTTGATGTGATCGCACCCGTACCATCAGTCGGCTGTTGCTACCATAACCTTACATGGATGCTAATACTCCGCCTACGAAAGAAAGGTTTGACAGAAAGAGGGATAAAAAAGAGAGATGTGGGTGTAATATGAAAAAGAAAAATACAAGAATGGAGTTGCTAGGTGAAAAAGTGCAGGAGAAGAAATGGTTCGAAGATCATGGGAATAATAACCACATAGTAATATTTTTCCGATGGTCATCAGTGACACCTAGTGGCGAATGAGTAAAATGCAACAAAGGCATTTTAACTTTGAACACCATTATTATACAAGTAATACGGCTATATGCCAGGGGTGGCCAATCCTATCCTGATAGGGTCGTTGTGTATGCGGGGTTTCACTGCACCTGCCTAATTAGACTACTAATTAGAGGACTGGTTGGCTGAAGAGTCGTCACACCTGGATTCGAATAGCTGACCTAAAGGTTATCCTAAACACCTGCATACACACCGGCCCTTTGTGCATAAGATTGGTCATCCCTGGAATAAGGTCGTTATGAGGGGGCTTATTTGAAAGTTTCTGTCACATTATATCTGTGAAATGGTTGGATTTGTTACACTACAAAATGTCGTCAAAACGAATTACCATTTGACAAGTTTAGCTGCGAGTAAATACAATTAGTCAGTTTATCGTTTTCAGTGCGGGCGTATATAATAATTCGCTTATGCACAACCGCAGAAAAAACTGTTCACAATAAAGCATAATAAAGTTGATGACTTACTTGGCAGTTTGAGTCGAAGCGTCTTAATTCAGATGCTTAGAGAGAGCACTGATTTTAAAAAAGGGGCGTTACTATGTGTACAAAAGAAAAACTCCATCTCCCATGAGTCCGTGTTGGTATATTAACATCTGGCAGTGCCCAAGAAATAACTTTGAGTGTGTGAGTCGGAGTTATCAGAAGTGTTTATCAGAAGTCAGTTGAGCAGATGACAATGAAGCTGTTTTTCGCTGTGACACTTATACTAACGATTGCGTTTGCTTATTACATTTACATACCGCTGCCCAGTACAATCTCAGAACCGTGGAAACTCATGATCCTAGATGGGGCATTTCGAGGTACCATGCAAATGGTAAATATATTCATCTATACCTGCAACATGTACCTTTTACTTTTTTGTGATTCTCTTAACTAGATTGCTTGGTTTTTAACATATTAATGTCTAGTTCATGCGTATTGTTAGTGTGAAACCACTGCAATCATTATTTGCTCAGGGCGGACTCTGACCAGTGTGTATCTGATTACTTTTCAAGTTGTCCACTCTTGTCGGTAATTAGCGGGAATGCACTGGCGACAGTGTAAAAAGTTCGGTACCGCAGAATTTTGCTGAGGAATAATTTGTGATTAAATATATCATGCGCCGAGATAAAGAAATGGTTATTCCGTTTACTGTCAATCACATGCCTCAGTCAAGGATTCAAGAGTTTAATCTGTTTTCAATGGGCATAAATTGTAGTCCTCTTTTCTGATTTAGCCTCACAACTGTGCACTACAAGTCGATATTTTCCGACTGTGTATTTTTATTTACTAACTTAATCCAAGTCAGTTGTCTGTGAACTTTATCCACTTGATGCAATTCCTTTTTCACACATCCAGGCCGTTTCACCTGGGTAGGATGGGCTATTCTTTCGTTTATTCTAGCATTGGGAAATTGTTTTTGCAATATTTACCGTGCCTAGAAAGCAGAGATGTAAAATGCTTGTAGCACCTCGGCAGACGCGCGCTAGTTGCGCTTGATAGATCACGCAGAGCCGCCTGCCGCGTATTTGCGCGTTTCCTTACGCAGAACAAGCGTGCTGTGCAGTGCGGAAACACGCTGCTTAACAGTTTCAGAGATTAAATTATTTTGTTTCCGACCGGCTCAATTTTAACCCTTTCAAATTAATTTGTTTCTGACCAGTTCCCGACTGACTACACCGGCCCGGGTCTTTATAATGGGTGTAAATTTCCGTAGACCCTGGGGGCTGTAAGTGACCATGGACCCTGAAAAAGTTGCATTTGGGATGTCGCCCAAATGGAACAAAGAATTAACTTGTTTTTCCTCCCTGAACTTCAGCCCGATTTCACTGTCTACCACTGCTATGCTGAAATTTACAGAAAATGGAATAGCAATATTGCGAAAACAACACAGGAAAGTGGTTATTATAATAGTGTTGTGATTTAATGTTCTTATTATTAATACTTATTGGGTTGAGTTCTTATTGGGTTGAACCAGTATCTCCATTACAGGTTGGGTTATGTTAGTAACCTGTAAATCCATTATAGGTTGGGCTAGATTAGCAACCTATAACTCCATTACAGGCTTTGGTAGGCTAGTAACCTGTAACTGCATTACAGTTTGGGTTAGGCTAGTAACCTGTAACTCCATTACAGTTTGGGTTAGGCTAGTGACCTGTGACTGCATTACAGTTTGGGTTAGGCTAGTGACCTGTAACTGCATTACAGTTTGGGTTAGGCTAGTGACCTGTAACTGCATTACAGTTTGGGTTAGGCTAGTGACCTGTAACTCCATTCCACCTTCCTCAAACCATCCCACTTCTCTCCCAAAGGGAGCTCTGGCTCACGCCCTGGGCCTCGTCCACTATGCCCATGTGATGAACTCTGTCCTGAGCAACATTGGGAAGCCGGGACTTGAGTCTAGCGAGGGCTTGAGGATTAGCGACACCACCTTTGCTGGGGTGGAGGTCCGTGTGTTCCAGTCAACCCTGAGCGAGGCGGGAGAGCTGAAGAGGGGCGTGCTCTACATCCATGGAGGTGGCTGGGCCCTTGGAAGTGCTAGTGAGTGGCTTGGAGCAGTTAAGAAGCTCAATTTTTGAAAATAGGAAGTCATTGGCATGAATCGCAGATGACGGCCAGCTGGGGTTATATGCTGAAATATAGCATTGCTTCATGTATCACTGTGCATTGTCAAAGTTGCATAGGAACGCCACAGCTAACATTTTTCTTTGTAGAATACCTATCCTTAGATCAAGGTTTTGACTGGGGGCACAGTGTACAACCTCGAAAAATGAGATTATTCATTTGTAACAGGAAAGGGGTCCTATGACACACTCTGCAGGAAGCTGGCGAAGGACCTCGACGCCGTCGTCGTGTCAGTTGAGTAAGTATATGTATATATGTGTGTATATATGTGTGTATTATAATAATAATAATAATAATAATAATAATTGATACTTTACTGAAATTCTCTTATCACCTCCCCCAACCTCACTCCATGAGAGTAGGCTTGGCCCTGAAGGGCAGCCACCTTGAGCAGCGCCCAGGGAGCCGGGGTTTAAGGGCCTTGCTCAAGGGCCCTCAGATGTGCCGAGGCTGGACAACCTGATCACAGGATTCTTAATCACTGAGAGTTTCCATTGCCATATAAAGAAATTTAAAAAATGCGTTGCTGTTTGGATACGAACCCATGACAGAACCCGTAAACATCAAATACCATGGTGGGGTGTCATATGCACCCATCAGTCCCACAGACCCACTAATACGCTGTACAAACAGTGATGGATCAGCAATGCATAAGTGTTTATAGGGTGATTAATATAAAATATTATAATATGACCAATTATAGATGGAGTCCATTTCAAATGCATTGTAATAATTGACATACTGCCAGGCCAAAAAAGGTCACTATTTGAATTTAAATCAGCAAGTACTTAAGAGCCAATGACTGGATCATTCTTGCAGCTCGGCTACATTATGCAGCAATAAAGTGAAGTCAGCTGAGTATCTGAATCTACTGAATGGCCAGGTTATCCCATCAAGGGAGTTTTTTCTTCCCTAACGGCATGGGCATATTCCGGGGTGAGAATGCCAAGATTCATCAGGCTCGAATTGTGAAAGAGTGGTTCAGCGAGCATGAGGAATCGCTGTCACACATGACTTGGCCACCACACGGTCTTGACCTTAACCCCACTGAAGGTCTTTGCGATGTGCTGAGGAAGACTTTATGGAGTAGTTCAAGTCACCAACCATCAGTACAAGATCCTGGCGAAAAATTAATCCAAATCTGGGTGAAAAGTTATGTTGAGATGTTGCATAAGCATGTGGAAACAATGCCATGACGAATGTGCAGCACAATCGCAGCTAAAGGCTGTCTGATGAATTATCAAAGTGTGCGACTTTTGGCCAGGCAGTATAGTTATTATATTTTTTCATCTACAAGAAGCAAATCATATTATTATGATACTACTACTATTTTTTATTTTTTTTCATATTATTATTGGTGTTATATGGGTCAAATAATAAATGATGTGATATAATCACAACTAATATTTTGAAACAATATTATAAAATTTGTGAATTTTTCATGCTTCCTACTGTGGAGGTCAGACCAAATCTCTGGGACCATTGTAGGTCGAACTACGGCGGTTCAAAGCAACGTGGTTCAAACTACTGCGGTGATAACAAAGGTCAATGGTTTTGGGAAACGGTTGTACGTCAGATGTTAGTTGGCTTGAACTAACATAGCATGGTGCATCGTCAATGCTAACCTCCGTCCTCGTATGGGGGACGCACCCCAAGTCTCTGATGGCACCATTCAGTAGGTCTGCCTCATGACCTCTGCCCCCAGGTACCGACTGGCCCCCGCTGTCCGATTCCCTGTACAGTACGACGACGTCCTCCAAGCCGCCAAGCACTTCCTGCAGCCGAAGGTGCTGGCCCGGTACTCAGTGGACCCTGACAGAATCGCCGTGTCGGGTGACAGTGCAGGGGGTAACCTGGCCGCTGCTGTGGCTCAGCAGGTAGATTCCACACGCCACAAATCCATACATTTCTCCCGAATATTTCTTTACCCAGATACTGTCCACCAGAAATATAGTGAAGTTGCAGCTGAGCTTGGTACTGATAAGTGTACCCATGACCAATTACCTACAAGGATCTGATGGGTAGTTTCTGTGCATCAAAGGTAATGATCATTTTTTGCTGAAGAAACCCCAGATTCTTGGGGGGGTGTTAAAAGCTGTCCCTTATACCTTGGGTTCAGGTTGCCATCGATGATGGCATTGCCATCAAATTCAAGGTCCAGGCCCTGATCTACCCAGTACTGCAGGCCTTGGATTTCAACACTCCTTCATACCAGCAGAACCAGAACGTGCCAATCCTATTACGCACAGTCATGATCCAATTCTGGCTGGAGTATCTGGGTGCAGACCGTGAGCATCTCCACGCCTTGCTGGTCAACAACCACACCGCTCTGGACCTGAAGCAGGTGGCATCAGCCCGGGCCAAGGTGGACTGGACCAGACTGCTCCCGCCCTCCGTACAGAGTCAGTACAAGGCTGTGGTCCAGCCGAGCGGTACGCCACGGATCCTCGAGGAGGTGCCAGCACTGTTGGACCCACGTGCTGCCCCACTTTTAGCCGAGCCTGAGGTCCTAGAGCAGGTGCCACAAGCTTACATCCTGACCTGCGAGCATGATGTGCTTCGGGACGATGGCCTAATGTACGGGCAACGACTTCAGGAGGCAGGGGTGATCGTCACCCATGACCACTATGAGGACGGCTTCCACGGCTCCATTTCCTTTGCCTTCTGGCCCATGTACTTCTCGGTGGGCATACGGAGCATGGAAAACTACATTTCCTGGCTTGACAAAAACCTTTAACACCTTGGCTGTGGGTAGAGCGCGTGTTGTTTGTCGAAGGGAAATCCATTCAAAAATTGATAATATGATCAGATCCCAAGGAAAGTCTTGTAGGTTACATGAAGCAGAGAACGTCCCTTCATTTTCTGAAATATTTCTTGCTGTTGGAGAAGGAGGGGAGCAGCATAGATGTCCTGGGGCAGGGCGAAGTCAGGTGATGATCCCACAGTTGGCTTTCTTGAATTCTTTACTCTCACCTCTAGTAAGCATGTCTAGATCCTGATGCTGTAGCCCTTAGCTATAGATCCAATGTTTCTTTTCATTTTCTTGCATTAATTTTGCTTACAGCAAAACAACAGCCTTGTATTTTGAACCCATACTGTTCCACCAGCCTCCATTCCTCTTCCCAAATAAAACCCTGCTTCTTCATCCCATCTCTGTGTCAATATACCCTGTTTATCCCACAAAGAGCGAGCCTTACACAGATGTTCCAGTTGTAATGCAACTAGTATTGTCAGAGAAAAGTAGTATTAATCCTCACATTTGAGGTCTACAACTGCCATGCAATTAACTGTCTCCTGTCCATCTTTGAATTCAGTTATGTGTAAGACGTGGCTAATTCAGCGCCACTCATTGAACACAATCGTTTTTTTTTTTTTGGTGAATGGTGAACTAAACTAATCATTTCGCAACTAGTGAATGATGTTCACGTGCCAGAAGAAGTAATAACAAAATATTAACTTTCATACTGTGATATGAAATTCGATGAATTCTGATGTCTCAGAATCACGTCTTGGAAAATGATTATGTGATGATCTTGACTTTTCTCTCTGGTTCCTTGTCTTGCTCAGGGTTGAGGCGCTGCTGGTCGTGACACTAATGCTTTGTTATAAAGTAGACTCCAAGGGCTTTCTAGTGGTGGCTGACACTAGTGATATTTTAACTGGCAATTAAAATTTCCACTACTACAGAAGCTCAATATGAACATGAACAACTTTATTTAGTTAAAAATTGTGAACTATGAACGCAAACTAATTCATTCTATGTAAACTGAACTTTTTGCTGGCTCTTATGTGTGAACTTGCACAATGCCAAATGTGACATTTACACTGGTAGAGAAGATTCTGAAGCCACTTTTGGTTTGATGTTCTCAGTGAAATAGGTTCTTTTCCCATAAATATTATGCCTGACTTATGTCAGGTTATGATGTCATATTGCATTTCTCTTAACTAACAGGAACTTTCTACTTTAGGATTTTGGAGTTTGATGATGTTCTTCTGTGTCACATAACAGCGATTCATGATAATTGAATTCACTATCTAACAAAATGTTCTGTATATTGACCATACAACAGGTGTATTCCACCACTGAAAGCTACCTGGAGAAAAAAATGTGGAAAATCAAATAAACACCTCAGCAGCAAGCCAGTTTAGCAAAAGGATAAGAGAACCATAACATTATAAATACATAAGTGATATTTAAGTGACATCTGAAATCAATTTGTAAATAAGACAGAAACGTTTTAACCAAATATAATGCAAAGGGTAGCAATCCGTGTATCGGTCATTCTTTCGATTCCCAGTTTCTAAATTCAAAAATTTTCAAAATGAAGATCTTGAGAAATTCAGTTATATTGGAACGGAAACAGTACCAATAAAACGTTCTATGTTATTGTAGTGCGCATGCGCCGCATCCACAATCAAGAGTAGAAAGAACACAAGCTACCGCGCGGACGGCCGTCCCAAGCCCGGAAGTACACGAACGCGCACGCGGAAAGCATGTATGAACTAGGCTTAGGAATTTGCTACAATTTCTTAGAAAGTCAATGCTGCCCCCTAGTGGAGCAATGAACTAAACCTTTAATGCATATTTTCATCTATAGTCGTACGTAATCGTTCTTAAATGATATATTCTTGGTTAAATGTTCTTGTGTTTTGGCGTGCCGCAGGACTCCGAGGTGCTGTCAGTATAAAATAATAGCAGTCTTTTTAATGAAAACAAAACTTTCAGCCCTTTTCCACAAGGTCAGGGACGCTTTTTCTGTCTGAAGGAAAAATTTGTTTTTCATGAACTCTGAGCTGAGTAACGGTTAATAATTGGTGTGGGTGTCAGCAGGAAGGTATTTTTCTTGTAGGCGGCTGACACACTGATATTTTCTATGGAATATGAAAAAACACGTGTTTTATGGATCTTTTGATAAAATATAAAGGGTATTTGGCTCCGGGTTGAACACCGTCTTCTGAATGTTTCTCAGAGGAGACAAACCGAATTTAAGGCAATGACCTTCACCTTGCCTGTTTTTCTTAAAAGAAAAATTACTACAGGGAAAGCACCGCCCTCCAAAACAAAAAAAACTCTGTAATGGGTTACATTTACATTGCCTCGAGGTGTATATTAAAGTGCAAATGTCGAAATTGCATAATAACTGCTCTTCCACATTTTGGCGGAAGAATGGCTGAAAGAGGGTGTTAAATGCGTTCTGTAAAGACATACACTGCAATATTTTTAGCACTTTGAATTCACTAACAAAGCTCACTTTTTAAAAATGTGTTTATTGTGACAACGCAAACGTGTAATGCGTTTCTGGTTTCTGCTTTTTACATTTATTGAGATTGCTCATAGACTGTGTTCGTTAAGCTGTTTTGTGCGCCTCAGTGCCTTTATTCAGCAATATTAAAGTGCATGCATGGTTACGCAATCCAAACACTACTTAATGTGATTTATTTGGAAGGAAACAATTTGCTGAGGCAATAACAATGCCTCGAGTATTTTCCCCCCACAAAGGCTTGAGACTTGTAAATGTTTTTTAAGTCCTGTCAAAACCCCTCTGTACAGATGAAGAAATATATGTTGACCTAACCATTCGGCTACAATCATTGCTCATAAGTTCGTGACTCATTTGTATGGAGATCTGCATAAGCACTTTTAGGGTTGAGTAAAAAAAGGATGGAAACAGCACAGAAGGCACCATGCTGGTGTATGTTAGCATTTTATTAATAACATAAAAAAGTATATTCAATTTCCGTGGCCGTTAGCAGGCACCATATCCCCTGAAATGAACTCACATCTGGTGAAGAGCAGGACGTATGAGATACGCAATATCCCAAACCCAGCATGTAGTTACAAGAACGGAAAGTGAGCATTTATGAGAGGTGTTCTGGGCTATATTTGTGCATGTGAATGTATGTGTAGATCTTCAAATTAACCTGAACTGAAAAGTCAGCACGGCAGAGCAAAGTTATGCATTCCTCCAGCATGTAATCCTTAGGGGCTCGCTTTGCCTACTTTGTCGGTAAGCAGAAATTTTAAAGTGATTTTTGTCCACTCACGTTAATGACCTTGCGACGAAGGACCGCATAATCCTATCGTGTGTGGCAGAAGGGTCACAAAATCTACAGGAGTATGTACTATCAAAGCACACACTTCTGATCGGATGCTTGCTTGCAGTCAAAACAGTTCAAAAAAGCTCATAATGAGCACTTAAAGCTGCGTGGCTGGTACAGCTATTTCGGGATTAGATTTTTATATGGTGTAGCAGTAAAAAGATCATCCAGGTATGACTGAGGATAAAAACCAGACACTGAGTAGGAGCTTAGTGCGTCCAGGAGGACTCCTCGGTTCGGGATGTCTTTCCCACACCACACACTCGCCTTATCACCCCGACACAGCACAAATAACAGCGGTCAGCACTTAAGGGAGCAGAAAAACATGAGCAAGGGCACTTTCCGCAGGCAGCTGGCATGCATCCCCGAGATGTTGCCGTGTCCCCCAGACAGCACGGGCTCTGTGCTGGCTCGGGCGCCTTGTGAGTCATCTCAGCTTTGGAAAGACGCCAATAATTAAACTCTATATAGTACTTGCTAGTGTCCCCATACTACTGTAACTTATTAAACACGAAAAATACTGATGTTAAGGGCTACCGAAGGGCGTAAAAACTACCTGCTCCCCATGGGTGATGTCTCCAGATCGGCAGTGTTTTTTTATTTGCCAGGGGGGTGCTTTTGGAACTCGGCCTTTCCATCCCCGAGCTAGCATTTTGTTCGGGGAAATTCCAAAACTCATTTCACTGTACAGTACTTTGTTGGGGGTAGGGGCGGCGGGGGAGGGATTGCTATAGTCGGGGGCCCCTAAGCGCCCCCACCCCTCCCGCATGCCTGAGGCTGACTTCATCGGCTGATTTAAATGAACAGAACGGTCTGTCACCAGCACCTTGTCAGAGTGAATATAATACCTGCAGCTCACAGACATCTGGAATTATTATCTGCCCTGTCCGTAATACTCTTTCGACATAATGTTCCAGACCTTTATGGAAAATTCACCTCTCGCACAATTAAATTACACAAGAATAGACTTTTGCTCTTAATTACATGTCGTTACCCCAAAACGATTAAACAGTGCTTCGGGGGTACCTAGTGCTCGGGGTCCACAGTTTATAATTCCACCAACTTCCTTCATACCTTAATTCTCCAGGGGTATGACTTTACATTGTTCCATTTACAATGAAAAAAAAGAAACCATAATAAAGCTGTCAGTGCTTTTTGGAAAGTCCCTCTCAGCTTGCATACCAACAGTGTCCCAAAGCAGAAATCGGATCCTGCAAATCTGCTTAGCAGTGCCATTTTGGTTCCCCACGTCAACCTGCTACTGATCGCGGGAAACCCAGAGTTTCGGGCAAATTTCACATTGGCTGGATCGGATCCTGTTTCTCTGTATTGTTTCGTACCATGGAAAACGTTTGTGTTTAATGGCCTAACTTGCACACGTAGTCAGAATTATAGAAAGGGAATTATATTATAACAATGAATTAACCTGCAACGTGGTGCAGTGCTCTAAAGGCAAATTAACAGTGCTTATTCTTAATAAATTATGGTTCAATATGTTGGTTCTTCCTGAGAACCAATCCATCAAGAATAACATATATAGTACGTACATATAAACTGGCCGCTTTGAACAGTCAGGACATGCATGTGGTCCTGTTTCTCCTGCCGTCTTCAGTCTCACGTGACTTACCTTCCCCTCGCGCTTTCTCACTAAGGTGTAAACCACGCCCACGTGGTAGGATGGGGTCAAGGTGATTGCATCTAGAGCAGGGGTGCCCAATCTTACCCGCAAAGGGCCGGTGTGTATGCAGGCTTTTGGGATAACCTTTTTACGTCGGCTGTTCAAAACCAGGTGTGGGGACTCTTCGGCGAATCAGTCCTCTAATTAGTAACCTAATTAGGGAGTTGCAGCGAAAACCCGCACACACAGCGGCCCTTTGCGGATAAGATTGGCCACCCCTGATCTAGAGGATGAAACTGACATATACTATATACTGTACAAATAGTTCACAATTGAACGTGGGTCCACAAATGCTTAGTAGTAACTCGGTCACCAATGAAGAACAAATCATTAACAAACATAGTCGCGACTGAAGATGAGAGGTGTCATGATTCATCAATGATGAACACACGTGTGATCAGTATTTCACTTGTGTTATTTGTCACTTCGTCCTAGAATAATTCTTTAGTCGTCCCTTCAGTAGTTCCCCAAGATTTACAAAATTAATAGATACAGTAACAAATATAGGAACTGCTTGGGATTAATGATTCATTAACAATTGACAAATATGAGATCAGTATTTTACCAGTATTATTCATTATTTGTTCCTTCAGTTGTTCACTAAGATATACAAAATTAACAGACGTAGTAACAAATACAGTAATTACTTGGGATAAAAGTTGCACATGATTCATCCGTGATGAACGAACATAACATCAGTTTGTAAATAACACTTAGTTTGTGGTTAATGAATACATAAGTAATAGCTTATTACTACATTATTTGTGGACCCTAAAGTAAAGTGTGACCCGATTGGGTTTATCAGTCAAATATACACATTACGCAAAATCTGACAAAATTTCAGACAATCGTTAAAGGTATCCAGGGAGTAGACCTATATTACACAGAAACAGACATAATTAAGTTTGAACTACATATTCGGGACCTCTAAAGAATGCTGTCAAATTGGCAAATACGTATTATTCTTATTCAATAAAAACTGAACTGCCTTATGAGTTCCAGATAACGCTGAAAGCAAACAGAAGTACGAAATGCATTAGCATTTAGTATAAGTCTCTAGTTTTTGACGTCCTCTAAGAACTAAAAACAAAAGCGTAGACCAAGGGCAGCCCAACAACAATGCAAGAATTCATCCCCAATCAAGGACGCGAGATAACAATGCAACATTTGGTGCATTATTACGCGGCTCTCGCAAGTTTTCTCCGAGACGCCTACCCCAAGCTCCGCCTCGTGTTTTTTTTATGTAGTACAATGTGGTAAAGCTTAGTGAACGAAACGTTGCAAGAAGCAACGATGAGCATGAGGAGCTCGATGCAGTGGCTAGCATTACTGTTTCTGTCTGCTATTCTCCTGCAAACGATAGCCGTGGCTGTTTCCTTCATATACTTCAGCAGCATCCTAAGCACGGTAAGATATTGGGAGCGAGAGACGGAAGATCGCACAACCACGTCGACAAAACTTCAAAAAGTTTGCAACAGGATAGGGGGCAAAATGCATGATGCAGTCCGTGCAAAGAGTGAAAAATAGTGACCAGGACAGTCGGGTGCTAGTGTGGTGCGTGTCTTCCGCTAGGGAGTTAGTCACGATACTTGGGGTAAGTTGTGCGGAATCCCCTACACGCAGCGCTCGGTCAAGCTGTCCTTGTGTTTGACCATTGGACTTCGGCCCACTGTTTGAACAATGGACGGAGCGCAAAATAGGCAGCTGATTATTAAGGATTATGTAGTTCAAGGTGTTCAGGTTAACGGAAAGGTATGCTTTCCTTACGATTTTAATTACGGTTTTCCTTGTAAAGTGAAATAAAAACATGTATGTTTGTATTGTAAAAGTATTTCAAGATACTTAAGTTTAACCGCAGATGTTTGACAATCTAAAAGCAATTTCTGTGTCATTACCAATATTCATCTTTAGAAACGCTGAACACAAAGGTCGCTTTATTCGGGAAAAATGCGAGTGAAATGTTTTCTGGTTTTTATGATTTAAAATGCTCTGTACTCTTTGTCCAATTGCAGATGAAAGAAACGTTTTCAAAAAGCAGTATATCGTGTCTGATGCGGGCAAACCTGAGAGTAGAGTTTGATTTGGAGAGTGGAAAAGACGACCCCTGCTGGCAGGTCTCGCAACAGATTCATTTCCTGATTGAAAAGGTATCTTCTGTTACATTTTAAAGGCACATCTTGAAATTCGGTTGATACTTTGGAAAATTTTTTATGACATATCTCTACCTGTGAAATTTTATAGTCTGACCAAACATTTTTTTGTAGGCCATGTCTGGCCACTATGAAAAAGGAATATCCTCAGCAGTCAAAGGTAGGATCTCTGAATACGTTAGCCTTGAGGACAGGCAAACTTCTGTTACTAGCAACAGTTAACCGCACAGCATTTTTCTTTGTTTACTCTGCAGGGGAAATCTCCAGGGTGCTGCCTTTTTTGACAATGGAGGATCAAGATGCTCCCCCCCGTCCTGAAATCGCAGCTCATGTCACCGGAGGCTGTTTGGACGAAACGGACAGAAGAGAGGGTATGTCTCCTTCTGACATGTTTCCTAAATACACTCCAGTTTGAAACATGTGGCACACACATGCAGTCCTGCTGGCTCCTTTGTCACAGAAGAGCCTTGCCTATAGACGATCGATAGAATCAGGGAGGCAGTAGGGGCATAGATACCCTTGAATACGTAAAATTATAATACTATATGATATGATGTAGGCCCATTTATAGCTGTCACCCTGCATGGATGGATGGATGAATGATGGATGGATAGAGCCTCCATATAAGGGTGTCCATTGCATATGCAGCAAAGAGCAGTCTGAAATCTGAAAACGAATGCTTGCAAACAAAAACTGGCATCTGCCACTGCTTATGTGTCGCACTGCCTGTGAGGCATGTGGAGCAGAACTAAACAGGCATCTGCAATCGAGGCAAATGACTGGACCTACTACCAAACACAGCAGAAGGTTTGGATCCTGGGGCCCAGGAAACACAGAAGAGGCGTCCCTATAACTATTTGGAAAATCAGCAGATCAGTTGTCATGCTTTCGGCGCTCCTGGGAGTTTTACTTACACAAAAATGTTCTGAGTGGAGAACAAAAAATGATTGGTTGAGAGAGATAACCAATTAGACTGCAGAGGAGGCAGGTCCAAGTAACTGGAGGAGGTGGAACCAAGACATCTGATTGGTTGGTCTGACATCAGACACAAGGTCTGATTGGTTCTTTCTGAACCAATAATTTCTTGCTCTGCCCTCAGAACATTGTGTAAGTAAAACTCCCATGAGCCCTTTCAGCAAACATAAAAATGTTGCTACCTTAGGTGCAGGTTAATGGCGCGTGTTTAATGTATCATCTGTTTGGACTTGACAAAACTTCTGTTTACATTCCTGTGCCTCAAAGGCCATTTAATGCATATCATATCACTTCCTTCAGGGAATCATATACTATCAGTTTAAGGGTTTATTCACAGCTCTCGTGTGAGATGGCTTGTCCGGTTGTTGCAGGTCTGTCCACAAGGAATGTTCTCGGCCAAAAGATTCCAGCATGGGAGTCAAAACGAGGCTTGGCGTTCCTGCACAACATGGAACTGCATGACGGGGAGCTCATCGTCCCCCAGAGGGGGCTATATTATGTCTACTCCCAGACCTATTTCAGACACTCCCAGCCCCCCGAGGAGGAGATGGATGAAGTCGCAGATGGGCCAACGAGCACATTAAATGGCAAGCAAATGCTGCAGTACATTTACAAGAAGGTGGCCTCGTACCCGTCTCCCATCTTGCTCATGAAGAATGCACGCACCACCTGCTGGTCCAGAGATGCAGAGTACGGCCTCTATTCCATTTACCAGGCCGGCGTTGTTCAGCTCGGTGTTGGCGACCGCCTCTTCGTGTCGGTCAGCAACATTAGCACCGTAGACATGGATGAGAAGTCAAGTTTCTTTGGTGCTTTTCTGGTCAGCTAATAAAGAAGAGTTTGGTTTGGTCCTTATGTTGAACTGAAGGCACGTCATGGAAACAGAGGTGCAAAGATGAGGTGATGAAGGTCTCCTGCTCAGCAAGCCTCTGATCTACTGGTTTATTGTGTCTTTCTGTCCAAGATCTTGGGGGTAAGACTTTAAGAGAGGCTGGTTGAACTTCTCTGTCAGTGCCGGTGCCCCATTGGATGTCCCCTTAGGTACTGGAACGTAACTGATTGGCTGTGAAGAGGTCAGGTGATATAGCCAGTGAGACAGGACTGAAAGGAGAGAAACTCTGGCCCACATTACTCAGAGCGGCGATGCTGTTGATCAGTGGAGCGAAGTAGCAGGCAAATGGAATTTGCAGCTTATCAACATATTCATATGCTCAGCTTGCTCTGGACAAAAGTCCACACTGAGTAACTTTTTTCACCCAGGTAACACTTTATAAAGTTTCCTTTATACAACAGCACTGTCTTTCTTAAGATAAAAAATACATATTACCTAATACAAAGCATCCACCTTTGGTGAATAAACCGTAATGCATTGGAAAGCAGGAGGTGTGAGGGAACAAGAGTTATAAAAGTGCAGTTTTTTTTTCAACAAAACTGCCTTATTTTCTAAAGCTTGGTGGGGGTCATGTTTAAATGTTTGGCAGTGATGATCACAGAAGATTAATACTAATTGATGACATTTAAATGTCTTGATTTTGTATACTTATTTGAAATTAATTGGGTATGCACTACATCATTTGTTAAATAAAAGACGCCAAGCACACCTGCATTTTTGTAGTTAATACATTGCATTATTTTCTGATATATCATGTTAATCAATAAAAGATTTTATGATTAGTTCTCCTTGGCTTCATTATATTACCACAGACTAATCAAATGAAATAAGACTTGAAATATTTGTAACAGCATATAAATGAGTGGATAATAAAAGGATGAGAGGAATGTTACTCAGATTTATATTTATCCAGAGCTTAAATCTAATTGAGAAATAGATTGTTTAAAATGAGGATGACCAGATAATTCATGTCATCCCGGACCGTTTGAGCTAGGACAGGAATTGCAAACTACCATTTCAATCCATTTCAAGGACCTGGATTTCACTTAAGCGCTGTGTTCTTGCAGTGTGCTGATTGGTCAGCCTCCTATAATCGTGCATGTATCACTAATGTTATTGCGAAATGGCTGGATGAGCCTTTCAATCAAGGAAACAAACCAGTCAAAGCACAAGAAGAACTGAGCTATTTAGCCAAGCAAAAGAGCATTTCGGGTTTAAAAGAGTTTGTAAAACCTGTAGCTCAAAGTGTCCGGGATGGATTATCTGGTCACCCTATTAAAATACGCAAAAATGCAGTAGACACACATTAGTAAAGCGATTATAAATGACATAATTCGCCCATCAATTCTAGACATCGGTCGTGAATTGTAACGGAATTATGCGCCAAGAATATTTATTAATCTTAAATGTAATCGATGTCAAAGGACCCGTAATTATCTTTAAAACTGTAAGAGACAGCGTACGCTGGAAATACAGTAGGGAAGGAAGTGTGTAGTTTATCAATAACGTCGAGTTATAAACTCGGACACCTTTCCGCCATCATAGTCACAGGAGAACAACGCGAAGGGTCGGCAGCGGCGCAGTGCGCATGCGCAACACGCCATGCGCGTCCCTATTTCCTGTGTAGGAATGAAAGCTCCATAAAACGCGGAGCATAAACTACACCCCGGCATACTCATAGGCGTAATTCGTCCATAAGAACAAACTTACACATGATGTCTGCACGAAACCAAATTATCGCCACGTCCTAATAGTGTGTATGTAGCCCAGCGGCATCATTATGTACTTAAATACAGCATGTTAAATCTTTGCATTTACTTTGCCCTCTTGTGGACAAAAGGCGGGATTTCAGGCTGGAATAAAACACTGTTACTGCGGATTGTAAACAGCTTCAGCGTTATTTAATATTGATAAATGACAGGGCCCAGCAGTGGCCTTTCACAGGGATGGCTTCAGAGCCAGTCTCTTACAGCATACGACTCACCTATCCTGTGCCGTAGCTACTTAAATACACCGCGGTATAGAAATGCATTCAGTGCTTTCAGGGTAGTTATTAATTTGTGTTTGAAATAAAAGCAGCATATAAAAATTATGCGTGTGATTTTATGCACTATATCTTTCCGGCGCTAGGAAGAGACATTTGGACGATTATTGTCGGCCACAGAAAACAAATTACAAGGTCTGTAGGTTGTATCAATTAACTACAACTGAATGTATTCCCCATTTAATAGGTGGTGGTGGGGAAAACGCTGCCAAAAACACCTACCGCCGACACAAGTTGAGAGGATGTAAGAATTCTTGGCTTCTCACTCACCTTAGGTGGGCATCCTTTCTCCAAGGCACCAGGCTGAACCAGTGCCCTGCCAGCTGCAAGTTATGTTAATGAGCAAGGGAAAGAAGGACATTGGAGAACCAATAGCCAATGAGTGCATCTAAAAGCTCCTCCCAGTGAACTTGACTCTTAATTGGTCCAGACAAGCCTGCTGGTTATTACAACATGCAAGAGTTCCAGACGCAGCACAGACGTCCCCTCCCACCCTGAGACCTGCGGCTGGACATATCTACAAAGTAGCAGTAGAAAACTATCATTTATTGATCATTGCATTACATATTTTAAAATGTGGCAGTGAATATACCAGCAATTACAGGGAACTCGTTTATATTCCAGCAACTTGAACTGTCAACACCAAGAATGTAATCAGGGTTCTAATATTAACCGAGAGTATTTGCAAAACCAAGACATCCTACACCTCTAATGACACAGACTACGTTTACCTGTTCTAACGGTGTAGTACTGTCCAAATATTTGGTCTTGCAGAGATATAGTAGTGTTATCAACCATTTTAGTAAAACTCTGCAACAAATGATTAAGCAAATCATTTAAGGGGAACCCAAATCGGCCTTAACAGCACAGTGAAGCATCGAGGGAGGGGTGGGGTTGGGCAGGGGGCCACCTTCAGTCAGCTTTCAATTATTTTTCCTTTTCTCCTTTTGGTCAATAAACAAGTATGTAACAAAGGCAAAACATTAAAAAAACAAACAAAAAAAACCCCATAAAGCGATTGAGGTACTACTGGGACATAATCAGAAGGTGCTCACTGTAAATAATGAAAAACCCAAGCAAACTACATGGCATTTTTTTTCCAATATTTACTCATTATCAAAAATAGTTTCTTTCCCCAAGTTCTTGCAAATGAAAAACAGAAAAAAGGTACAGACTGAACATAATAGCATTTTCTTTTGTCCCTCTCCTCCTATGGCTTGAAAAAAGAAAAACTACCTGAACATTCACAAGGTATGACACGAGGTGAAACTACAAAACTGAGGGCGTCGCCACCGCCAACAAACACGCGCGCTCCAATCAAACGCTCCGCGTGCCGCACGCCCGCCAATCAGGCTCGGCCTGGAGGTCTCCCACCAACACCGGTTTTTCAGTTAAAATTTATATTTGTCAGTCTGCGGGTGAAAGGCTGAATTTCAAATGAAGGAGGGGGAGCCAAGGTATTTTCAATCGCCAATGAAATGGAAGGGACCACCCGTTCTTCAGAGGCAAGGCCTTCCTGGACTGACGTCAAGTCGAACACAAATCCCAACTGTAGCCAACATGCATTTCAGAGCTCGTTCCCACATGAAACCTATTAATAACCCCCCCTCCCCCGGCCCCCCGTAAGTACGCTAGGTAAGTTCCTGCACGTTCATAATCCAACACGAACCAACTTGGGAGAGAGACACGAAGGCTGGCCTTTACTATCACACTCAATCAAAGCTCCTACAGGGATGCTGCACCACCAGTGAGTCATCCTGTGAGTACAATGTAAACAAACAGGCCGTGGAGGGTGGGGGGCGGGGTCTATGTAGTGTTCTACAGTGATATTGCTATGGTTACCAAGTAGGTTCCATTGTTATTTGGCCTATTAATCACATTAAGTGCTTCATCCGGGGTCCCGGGCAAGTCGAAGTGCAGATAAGGCAGACGCACACCTATCCATTAACATGGGGCAAAGACTAATCTAGATTCATGCCTGCGGAACAGGATGTAGGACGTCGCTCATTGCGAACGAGTTCGGAAAGGGGGGGGGGTGTGACGGCTAATGTTTTTATGTTGTGCTGCAGACTGGGAAAATTATTCATTTCCGGTAAGGTATGGGGTGGATGGAATAGAATGTATATTGATAGAAAAAGTTTGCTTTTCTCTTTTTTCCCAGAATTGTGTCACATATAATACAGGTCTGTGAATGCCCCGATGGAGAACACATGGCGTGTGAAACAGCAGAACTGAGCACAAACAGGACAGTGAGATTTTTCCGTTCTCTCCCGGACAGGAACAGCTCCTGACCAGCCTGCATCTGGGGACGGAGGCCCGGCGATGGCGGGCTCACAGACGGGACTCCGCTAGGCCAAGCTCCAATAAATACTGCAAAACGTTGTTGTCACTTATAAAAACACATCATAAAACGCGTCTTTAAATGGAATTTGATGAGTCTGCGTACAAAAACAAGACAAAAAAAAAAAACACAAACGAACAAAAATTAAAACTATAAATACAACCGGCCTTCTCCAAAGTTACCGTCTTCACAGCGCGCCACGGCCTGAACGTCTCGTCCGATTTCGGGGCCGAGCGGGACCCGTCGCCGGGCCTCTCTCGCTGGAGGTGGTCAAGTGTAAATCGCTTGTGGCCGACGCGTGACTCACACTAAGAGCGCCCTCTGCTGTCAAACCCACGGCAATGCGCCACACAGTAAGCGCGCCCTCTGCTGTCAAACCCACGGCAATGCGCCACACAGTAAGAGCGCCCTCTGCTGTCAAACCCACGGCAATGCGCCACACACAAAGAGCGCTGCCCTCGGGACTTACAGGCAGGAGCTTCGGCAGTCGGGACTGACTACGTGAAACTGGTACTCAACCATAGCTGCCTTGGTGTAGTGTCTCAACCACCTCCACTTCCTGCCCGCAGCATTTTAAAAAAATAACAACAATGATAAAATAAATGTTGCCAGAGGGAGGCGAGCTTGCGGCCAGAGCTCAGCAGTCGAACCTCATGTCCAGAGTCTCGTCGTAACCTTTGTCCTCGTGAGGGCTGGCGGCTAGAAAGGAGGCCACCGGTGAGCCGGCCGCCACGTTGAGGACCCCGCTGCTGGTGCCGGCGCTGCGCACGGCGATGCTGGTCACATTGATGCCCAACGTCAGCCGCGTCTGCTCCAGCGCTTTCTCCGGCACGGCGAAGGCCTCCAGCTTCTTCTCGCCGTTGGCCATGTAGGAGTTCTGGCAGCCGCGGCAGATACAGTCCAGGCAGGCCTTGCGGTTCGAGTAGCAGGGGCACCGCTGGCCGCGGCATGTAAGAACACTTGGGTTTTGGGTGGCCCGACCACACTTGCAGCCTTTCTTCTCCTGGGGCTTCTTGTAGACCACTTTGGTTGGGCTGCCGGGTATCAGGCTGGCACCAGGCAAGCGGTCTTTCGTTTTGTCCTTGGTTTTGGGCACCCCCTGCTTGACCTTGGAATAGGCCTTTTTGGGCCCATGGTCGGGGTTTTTCTTGATACCCTTATTGGAGACCAGTAGCGTCTTGCTGACCTTGGGTGGCCCCCCATTGGGGACGGCAGTCACTGGCTGTGCCAGCACCTTGCTGGGCTCCCGTTTCACCGAGACGGGGGTGGCGGCTGCCAGCGGGGGTCCCTGGATGATGCTGGAGATGGGCAGGGGCTGGATCTTCTCGCTGTCGCTCTCGGAGCGCGACCGCTTGCGGTTGAGTCGCGCCGCCTTCGGCGTGGCTGCAGAGCAGGATATCCCCGAGGGAGGGGGCGGGGGAGGCGGATGCCGGGGAGCGAAGACGCCGGGGTCCAGCGGGAGCGAGGGCTGCCGGGTGTCGGCGAACGGCCTGCTCAGCTCGCCCGACGGCTCCAGGCCCGACGGCAGGACGTCGGCGCAGTCCTCCGCGGCTGCATCGGGCTCTAGGGTCCGGAGCACCTCCTCTACAGTGAGGAGTAGGGAGTCCCCGCCAGGCTTGATGTCCTCCCCAAAGCTGCAGATATCGACGCCGTCGCCGCAGAGCTCGTCCGAGGCAGCCGCCCTGCAGATCGGCATCCCGTCCGGAAAGCCCTCCGGCTTCAGCTCCCTGCCGTCTGCCGCCGGGGCCGTGCTCCCCGGGGAGGGCGTGGCGACTGACGCCAGCTCCTCCATGCTCAGTCCGTTGCAGCCGTGCATGCCGTTGACGCTGGGTGCCCCGGCCGCCACGTCCGGAACCGGATCCTGGGGCTCGGCAAGGGGTTCCGGCGGACCGTGGTCACCCTGGTGTTCCGAGGTGGAAGGCAACGGGGAATGTGGAAGGGCGAGTGGTGCGGCGCCCTGCGACTCCCCGGCTGCGGCGGTGCTCGGTGGAGAGCCCTCTTTCAGCAGGGCCAGGACCTCCGGGGAGCCCTCGCCGGCGATCTGCAGCAGCAGCGGGGAGCCCGCCATGTACTCGCACAGCTTCCGGTAGCACTCCACCAGGATGCCCAGCTGCTTGTTCTCCTCGAACTGCTCATAGTCCTTACACCAGCTACACGACGGCTTCATCACCATCTTCTGGCCTTTGCAGCTTTTACACACATAGTGCTGGCAAGACGAGTTGGTCGGCGCGATCGGATCTTGAAGCAAATTCCCTAAAAAAATAATTATAATTAAATGCAAAGTATTTTTAGAGCAGTCGGGCCATAACTCACAAAAATACATAATACGGGTATTTTTAAAACACCCCAACCATAGTCTTAGATATAATCCTGCAAGGCAGGAAAGCTTAGAGTCCAATAAATATCGCTATATGATCCCAGCGATCCCCAGTGACATCGGCTGCAACGATCCATCATACGTCAAGGCGCCGAACATGTGAATATGACGCCCCCAAGCCGACTACACTAGCCGATAATTAGCGCCGCGTATTCAGATCGGCTTCCTTAGCAACGGCGGTCGTTAGGACCCGTAACTGACGTGTCTAATGTGCTGCGGATGGAGGTGCGGCTTAAAAAAAAGAAAAGGAACGGGAGATTTACGGCCCCGGGACCCGCTCTGCGAGCGACCCAGCCACGGCGACGTGCAAAACCAGATCCGCCTTTAGCCAAAGACCCAGGGGACATGCATCCCAGCCGGCAATATGCACACAATCTGCGGGCGACCCGGGCGATTCGGGTTAGCGGCGGAACCGCGGCGGGTCCCCAATTCACGCTGACACCGGAGGTTCGGCAAAGCACACGCATTCGCCAGCCCCATGCACACCGATGGTGGCATTCAATCCCCTGCCCGCTGTCACTGTCTTAAGAGATTGCAGGAAAGGGCAGTATTTGCTGGGGGGGGGGTCCGAGCGTCATGCATCCGCACAGCGCCGAGGGCGAAGCGGCGGCCGGTTCCGGCGTAAACAGGCGCAGGCGGACCGGCGGGCGACGTTATATAACGACCGGCCGATTATTATGGGAAATTATAGGGCATGTAGGCGCCTTCGGGCAGCGCCGCAAACGGCGAGACGTCACCCGCGGAAACCCCCGCTAATTGATTAATTTTTGTTGGCATCAGCTTCGGTGCCTCGGCAGAATCGGGGATAAATAGGAGGGAAGCAGCAGCAGCGCCGGGTTGCGTGCACGGGGTCCCGTCCTTCGAGCAGGCGATCGGCGTTAGTATGCACGGTGCATCCGGCGAAGCGTGTCAAATAACGGGTGTGCATGGATGGGGGAGAGGAGCCTGGAGTTATTGCATTGCATGCATGCATGCACAATAGGGGGGGGGGAAGGGGGCGGTAATCAATGCAAACGTACAGATTAGGATTTGGTGGGCCAAAAAAAAACAACAGCCTCCCATGACTCACCACAAACAAGGCAGGAGAGGGACTGCCGGAAGAAGGGCAGCAGCTTGCAGAGCTCGGCTACGGACTGTGGGTCCCGGGGGTCGCACTGCAGCACCGATCGACACGCGGACACGTAGAGAGCGGTGGCATTCACCGGGTTCATCGCAGCAGCCTCGCAGCGGACAGAGCCAGGTCTGCAGGAAAGGGGGGGGGGAGACCAGCAAAAAAAAAAAAAAAAGGGAGCAAAATAAAAAAATAAAAAAGAAAACAACCCAGCACGCGACAGATCCGCGCGCCGGATAGACGTGCCCTTGGTGCAGCCGCGCGCCGCCGGCTAGGTGCCGCACTTCATGGAGCCCCGGTGTCCGGGCGATGCGGGCGGGAGGCGCTGCTGCTGCGGGGGGGGCGTGCGTGTGCGCTCACAGGGACCGGGCGTCTTCCCGGCGTGCGGGGTCCCCGGCGTGCGGGACGCGCTCCGCGCTCACGGGCGGCATGTCGGGACGCGCGTCGCCGCCGAGCCGCTCCAGCGCGCCGCCCCGGTCCATGGCGCCGGGCGGCCGCACATCGCCGCGCCGGGCTGGCGCTGCGTCCCGGAGAAAGGCGCCGGCGCTGCCCCCCGAAAGCGCCGTCGGGCCGCCGCACGCACACGCACGCACGCGGGCCGGGCCGATATTCACTTCCCCCCCCCGAACATCCGAATTGCGAAGAAAAGCAGGAAGTCTTGCGGGGGGGGAGAAAAAAGGTGGCGGCGCGCCGACGGCGCACAAGCCCGGGATCGGGTCCGGGGGAGGCTCCGGAAAATAGGCCGCTTTCTTCTTTTCTTTGGGTCTATCCCTCCGCTTCGCCGCCCTCGCCGAGAAGTTCCGCGTAGCCGGGGACGGCGCGTCCGCTCGCCCGGAGATCGGCGTCGGGAAATCCGCCCCGAAGGGAAGCGGCCGGAGTCCCGCGGCTCTCGGCGTATTTACGTCCCGCCGGCCGCCCCTATAGCGTAATATCGCAGGCGAACTATGGACGGTTCTCCTTCGCCTTTTTTTTTTCCTCTCCGCAAATGAAGGTGGAGGAGGAGGGGAGAGGAGGGGAGGGGGTGGGCAGCGCTGTGACCCACATCTCGCGAGAGAAGGGTGGCGAAGTCCCGCGAGAAGTGGTAACCGTGGTTACGCGGCGGTGTTGTTTTTAACCCGCTTTGTAGCTATCGGAGGGAAGCGGAGATTGATCGTCGTGTATGGATGCATGTTCTCGCAGTAATATAACGCAAGCGTGCCTACTGGCTACCCGGCCCCTCTGCAGTGACTAGGATAGTCACATACGTTCGTGTCATTTTTTCTTGAATAAAAACTGGTGCAATTTGCTATATACGGTCATATTTTCACTGGCACCTCCTTCCCGTTTCCCTTGTCTTATGCACTCTGCTACCTGAGGCCCTGGACTGGACAATAGTTTGGGAGGTGTAGATGCAAATATTTACAATAAAATATTTCACTAGCCATCACAGAGAACATTCCAATTAGTTCGTTTAACGTGGTTAAAATTAGCAGTTATAGTAATGTTTTCTTTTTCAGTTGTTCTCCTATGTAGATATCATTGTATTTATATTTCCTATCATTTGCAACTACTATGCTGCTCTTTTGTGGTACAGTAATGTATATGAGTAATCTAGCTAAACACATTTATTCTGAAATTTAATCGAAGTTGAATAGCGCAGATAGTTCCCAAAAATGTCGCAATACATACCTCATGCAACAAAATAAGGTTACGGGCTTTATTGTATAACAGGCGACATATATTTGAAAGTGGGTGTGTGATGGGTGTGGTAGAAATCAGCCATTCACACGGAGATACAACCGAAGTTCCTGTTATTTATCAAATTAACACTGGGAATTGTAGTCCTGAAAGGTGACATTCAAGCCACGAATGTAGAACTACACGAATCACTCCTGAGCTTCCGGCCGTCATAAACCCCGCCCCCTCCACTGAACTTCCCATCTCATTGGTCAACCGGACTAAAAGCGTTAAGAGACGATTGGCTACGACAAGGAAGCCGATCGGCCGTCATTTTTGGGCTTGCGCAGCCATGGCGGCTCTCACGGTTGCGAAGAGCGGTGGCAGGATTCTTCGGGGGCTGTTCGCCTTTAAGGGCCTGGGGTCCGGCAGATATGGACCCGCTGCTTCGGCGGCGCACTCGGTCGCGCAGCAGCAGACGCGGTTGTTCTGTGCCGGACATCTCTCTGTGCAAGACCGAGTAGAGAAGAAACGGATGGCGGCGCTGGTTGGCGGAGGTCAGAAGAGGATAGATGCACAACATCAGAGGGTAAACTTAAAGTTATGAACCCATCCATTGCTTTTGAGAAGCGACCACAATTAAAGGCGTTTTTAAATGAACCAGGTTTATGTCATTGCATGTATGTTGTATGCCTTTGCTGGGCTATGTATTTAAAGTGGGATTAAACTTTGAAAGACCTGTCCAATGATTCACAGTACAGTGACTATGCTCTGCTTAATGCCTAACAGGGCAAGCTGACCGCCAGAGAGAGGATCGAGCTCTTGCTCGACCCCGATTCCTTCGTGGAGTATGACATGTTTGTGGAGCACCGATGTTCAGATTTTGGGATGGAAGCCGATCACAACAAGGTTGCCACGCGCCCCGTGTATCATGCATGGCTGGATTCCAAAATAAAGGGTCGAGAAGCAGCCAGTTACGTGTTTTTCAGGTGTTATATACGGATCAGCATGGTGATCTGGTTAATTCATGGTTAATTTACGCCTCTTTGGTCCTGCATGACTTCGACAGTGAATGCCAGTGCAATGTAATGATCTGATATCAATGGCTGGTATATACCGTGGCAAACTAAGTACGTGGTTCACTTAAAGCCTAATCGTTGTTGCAGTTCCAGACAAATTTATGAATGGCGCATTTGCATATACAATATTCCCACGAATGTTTTTTACTTTTCACCTATAATTGTTTTGTTCCAGTAAATATGCACACCCTGTTTAAAATATTATTACTTTACGGGCACTTATTTTTAATGAAGGTCTCAGAGAATCTGGTGGAAAAACTGGTTTTAAGATGAGTTGTTCTTGTTAACATATTTAACTACATAATTTTTGCAGTACCCAGGTGACAGTGTTGTGACTGGACAGGGACGGATTAACGGAAGGCTGGTGTACGTCTTCAGCCAGGTATATCTCTGAGGTTGCCAGACACTATTGTATTTCTGGCAGTTCATCGGGACCAAGTCTCACCTCATCACCTTTCTCGTCTTGAATTCCTCAGGACTTCACGGTGTTTGGCGGGAGCCTCTCTGGTGCCCACGCTCAGAAGATCTGCAAGGTGCTGTCACAGAGTCCCATGTGTCACATATGGGTGTAAAGTGTCACCATGGCAATGAAACCCTTGGGCGAGCTTTGCCCCATCTGTCTGCGCTATGAAGCTGAATGTCACACAGACCAATGAATCTCTGATTTCTATTTAACTTAAATGCAGACTGTCACTAACTAGTAGTCTGGTCGCCAAAGCAGTATTGTGTTGTGAGGATGAAGACCTCAGACTCTGCCTCATTCATCAGATCATGGACCAGGCCATGCTGGTGGGGGCCCCAGTCATCGGCCTCAATGACTCTGGCGGAGCACGCATCCAGGAAGGGGTGGAGTCACTGGCTGGATATGCAGACATTTTCCTGGTAAAAATAAAAGTTGAATGCAGACTAAATGCACGTGGTGTGTGTGCGTGATGTGTCTGTGAGGATCCGTCCTTCCCTTGTGAACAGAGGAACGTGACGGCCTCTGGAGTCATCCCTCAGATCTCCCTCGTCATGGGTCCTTGTGCAGGAGGGGCTGTCTACTCCCCTGCCTTAACGGATTTCACGTTCATGGTGAAGGTAAGCCTCCGACAGGCCTTTGTGTTGAAATGGATGTGTGTTTTTTGCATACAAAGTGAACGGTCTCGTCCTCTGTTGTCTTACTTTCTGTCTCACGCCCTTGTCAACCGCCTTGGGGTGACTAAAATTCCTGTATTGCACCGTCTTCTTGTCTTTTACGGCAGTGGTGTTTTGCTCTTTATTTTCTCTTCTCGGTCCTGCGTCTCCCCTGTGCACCCGTGCCCAACCCAGCAGTTGTAGCACAAGAATTTTACCATATTCCTCAGAATATGTGATAAAAAAAAAAACTTTTACCTTGGATCTTGACCTTTTGAACCTGTGATAGAGGATCTCTTGGTTCGGTGGGTGTAGTTGACGGTGGTGCTGTTGTACCGTGTCCTGCCACATTGCGGTGGTTGGAGCAGACGCAGAGCTCAGTGTCTCACCATTACAGGACACGTCCTACCTCTTCATCACCGGCCCGGACGTGGTGAAGTCGGTCACCAATGAGGACGTTACTCAGGAAGAGCTGGGGGGTGCTAAGACTCACACCGCTGTGTCTGGTGAGTAATGCAGTGGAGGCTGGCTGGCAGCTGGTTTTTATAAAGAGATTAGTTAAGTCCCCGTGTCAGAAATATTGAAAGTTAACCAATAACATGTTGTTGCTGTCAATATTTTCATGACGCACAAAACACAGTGGTTCCAAATACTTATTTTAACTGTATCCATTTTCCTTAGGTGTTGCCCATAGAGCCTTTGAGAACGACATTGATGCCCTGCTGAACCTCAGAGATTTTTTCAACTTCCTCCCCCTTAGTAATCAAGACGCAGCTCCTGTAACGGAGTGTCACGATCCAAGGTAATGCTGTCAAATCGAAATTCAAGCAAACTTGGGGAAAGGACTCCCCCTGGTGGCTTTTTCTGGACAGAACAACCTGCTACTAAACATTTCTGGTTTTTGAATGAGGGTTGACTGAACATGGGATTGTAGTGTGCTCATACGGGGGTCATATCTTCATTTCCATCATTTATTTTTTTGTTCCTACTAGTCTATTAGTAGTGGCCTGTTAAACCTATATAGATATCCTGAACAGCAACATCTAGTTAATGACTATACTTTTGTTTTGCTAGAACAAAATTGTGGTCCCTTCCGCTGAAAGTGTACAAGTATTGTAGTGCAGGAAACGCACAGGATAGATTTAACACTGTTGCTTTGAGCATGGAATTGTGGGAAAAGGGTGATGGTCTGTTTATTTTTGTTCCCCCCTCCCAGCGATAGACTTGTGCCAGGCCTGGACACTGTTGTTCCGTTGGAATCCACCAAGGCCTATGATATGTTGGACATTATTCACAGCGTAAGTGGCCAACTCCCCACAACAGAAATAACGTGTGACTGCAGAGCCCTTTACCAGATCGGCGCCCATGCTCCTTCTTGTCGCAGATTGTCGATGAGCGGGAGTTCTTTGAGATTATGCCCAACTACGCCAAGAACATCGTGGTGGGCTTCGCCAGGATGAACGGCCGCACGGTGGGGATCGTGGGAAACCAGCCCAAAGTGGCATCCGGTGAGTGCAGAGTGCGTGTCGGCGCGTGACTCCCTCACCGGCGCTTCGGGTTGATGGATGGTGGTTATGCCCCCTTTCAGGATGCCTGGACATCAACTCCTCGGTGAAGGGGGCTCGCTTCGTGCGCTTCTGCGACGCCTTCAACATCCCCATCATCACCTTCGTGGACGTCCCGGGATTTCTGCCAGGTAGGAATTGGCTTGGTTGACTCGAGCCTTTCCAGCTTCCAGAACCTTGCAGAGATGCAGACTGTCCCCGACTTACGGCAAGGACCCGCTCTGACAGACTAGTCGTACGTGGAAATGGACGTATGTCAGAGCAGGATCATCGTATTTATTTTTGGTTATGAGAATGAGACTGGGGGATGTGTGAGGCCGAGATGGTCACTGCCATACAGTACTGTACTGCAGCACTAATCATAAGTTACGAAGCCAGACATATGGCTACCTGAAATTCAATGCACGCCCTTTCCTGTGTATCAGAAGAAACGTCCTAGGTTTGTTTTTGTAAACATGAAAACACAATGGGATTGGGCGGCTTTCAGGACCATTTAGCTGTCTCTCAGCTGCCCGAAGACTGTAGTTTCTTCAAAATATTAAATGTCGATCCCATAGGCACGGCTCAGGAGTACGGGGGCATCATCAGACACGGGGCAAAGCTGCTCTTCGCATTCGCTGAAGCCACGGTTCCGAAGATCACTATAATCACCAGAAAGGTTTGACAAGGGCCCACCCAGCCCATTTCCAAGGCGGCCTAACACAAGCTCTCATATTTGGCCTCGTTTACTAACACGGCTGGGTCACTCGGCAGGCCTATGGAGGAGCGTATGACGTGATGAGCTCCAAGCACCTCCGTGGAGATGTGAACTACGCGTGGCCTTCTGCCGAGGTGGCTGTGATGGGGGCCAAGGTAAGGCTCACAGCACAGGCAGTGACCAGCTTTCAAGTGGCTTTGGTGTGTTGGGGAATTCTGCTAAAGGGGGCCCGTGCTCCCCACTCTGCCGGGATTCCCAGGGTGCCGTTCAGATCATCTTCAGGGGTAAGGAGAACCAGGCCGAGGCCGAGGCCGAGTACGTGGAGACGTTTGCCAACCCCTTCCCCGCAGCTGTCAGAGGTATGTCAGAGCCAAAGGAGGACCTGGTGCTCTGGGCATCCGGCGCCACCTTCACCACGTTTGTCGCGCTGCAGGCTTCGTCGATGACATCATCCAGCCATCAGCCACCCGTAAGCGGATCTGCCGGGACCTGGAGGTGCTGGCTGGCAAGAAGCAGACCAACCCTTGGAAGAAGCATGCCAACATCCCGCTGTAATCATGCTGCTGGGCTCCAAGTGTATTCGCATTAACTGTATTGAGAGAGAAAAAAAACTAATAAAGTTTTTAATAACTACTCGTGACCATGATGGCACAAGTGCTGTAATTAGCTTCACATTAGACATCGTGTTGAAGAGATTTTTCACGAAAAAAGTTTTAGAACAGTTTATTAAAGGGAACGTAATACATCCGCTTCAGGTCGTACAAAAGAAACTGTTTAATATTGAAAATGTACAATTTACAGGATTACTAGCAAAACCAATCAAGGAGAAACACTGGGAGTATAAAACCTATTGGGACAGTTTGGGGGTGGAGGATATATATACCCATGGTGAAAGTACCAAGATATGAAAGTCATTGTGCAGTCTACTATATAACTTTAGCTGTTCTGATAACACACTTCCGAGGACGATTACGACAGCACATTGCAACATGGACTGAGAGCACACAGCCTCGGCTGTTCCCTAAGGAGACGCGGCGGGCTGCCAGGAATGGGGCCGGCGCACCGTGTGCGAGGCCGGGCCTATCGCCCCCGCGGGCCGGTCCAGTTCGGGCTGCTGGTGGGGGAACGCACGGTGGCTACAATTTGGCAATAAGTCTTCCGGAGAGAGAGAGGACCGTATAAACATTCGACAAATCTCACTTGATTCAAAACTTTATACTAAATCTACTAAAATTCAAAATACTTTAAACTTTTATTTTTTTTATTACTAAAAAAAAAAAAAAAAAAAAACGAGGTTACATGAGCTGCTGTCTTCGGGGACGGGGGTGGGGGGGCACAGAATCTGCCTTTGGACTGTACACAAACGTCTTGTGGTGAACATGGAATGAGACCCATCTGGCTTACTGTAGTTTGGGGGCGGGGGGGGGAGGATACTGTCATTGTACACACAGTTCAAGAGCAATCTGTGCCCAAAAGCGACATGCCCTGCGTCAGACTAACAACAATATGCCTGTATGCGACCGACCATGTGGCACCACAACATTACAGCTCAGTAGTGCGAGTGGGGAAATAAGGTGTTTGAACGCCATCCATTCATCCAGGGTCGCGGGGGTCCGGAGTTTATCCCGGAAGCTATGAGGGCACAAGGCAGGGAACAGGCCAAGATGGGCCGCCAGCACACCTCGGCCTTGGCAGGTTTGAATACCGTGTCATACGTTCCTCATTTTTCATTGGGGGGTTGGGGGAGGTGGGGAGGGGGAAGGAGACAAACATTACAAGTAAACTACCCCAAAGCTATACAGTGTTAAAGACCTAGGCAGCTGGTGGAGCACTATCAAAAAAAATAATAATCATAATAAAGGAAAATCATCTTTAAAACATGAGATGGGGTGTTTTTTCTCCCCGGCATGATCAGCGTTGTGGAACGGGCGGTTAACGAAGCAGAATTCCATCCACCCATGAGTCTGTTACTACCAGCTATTTCCACACGGGCAGTTAGCCGAAAGCTCCCGTACAGCACAGTGTGGGCGGAGACCCCGTTACCAGCTCCGGGTGAGAGCCAACAGCCGGCATCACCAGATCCAGCACGACGCAGACCTGCCGTCCAGGTGATATTTCGGTATGAGGTTAGACCGATGACCGTATAACCACTCCGCCTCCCCCCAACCTAATTTTTGTGGAAAAACCTTTTTTTTTTAATTAAACATTACAAAGAGCCTCCGGGGGCTTTACAGTGTGGCGCTCCTAAGATAGGATGGCACAAGCAATCATCAGTTACAGGGAAAAGCATGAGTGGGAATATTCCTCTGGGTCCATTTTGAGATCAGCAGTTAACTGATGTTTCTGCTCCTGGGTTTTTTTTGTGTGATTTTTCTATTTTTTCCTCCAAATATTTAACAGGCAAATCACAGTTAAGGAGGCCCCTCTTGCTGGAAACCTGGAGGGTCATCTCTTCAGAACATGGGCATGGTGAATCCCTGAGAGAAACGAGATGGTAGCAGTTAGGGACGCAGAGTGGCCCAGCCGAGCTTTCTAGTGGAAAAAGCAGCAGATATGTGATGGGGTAGCAATGCTTACAGGACTGTGCCCAATGATGGCACCCTGACCACAGGCACGCCTAAAGCTCATTGGCCCGTCTGACAGGCCCCCACCTACCGAGTCATCCTCAATCATGGCCGCAGAGTCGAAGAAGTCTGGTCTCAGCTCCGCCCTCTCTCGTCTGTTCCTAGATGGTGGCTGGGATATAACAGAAGGGATGAGCGTTACGAATCCGCTGTCACATTTGGTGACAGTGACAGTCTTCCTTGCCCAGCCTGCAGTTACTGTAGGGGCTGTCAGGTACCAAAGTTACCCCTGGGCCACTGCCACGTAATGCAAGGACAGCGTGACGCTGAATCTGAAGCAGAAACAGTGATGGATGTTGTCTCCACACAGATCACACCGCGGGGAATATCTGAATGCTAACTAGTAATTTTCCTTGCGATCAGAGTATCGGTAAAGATGAATTGTCTTTTTAATTCATTTTTGCATTGTGTAGCAGGGGGCAACCATTTAGGGACAGCAATCTCAGTGTGTTTATTAAGAATAGTCAGTCAGCCATGTTCCTAGCACTCAGGTGCCAGTCTAACAATGCCATTAAACACCTGCATAAAGGAGCCGTCTGATTTATAATTATTTATAATAAATACATATTTTTGAAGCAACATGTTGCTTGCTCATACACAGCTGGCATAAACTGACCAAGTCGATGACCATGGTGTCCTCAAACTCCTCGGCCATGTCCTCCAGCTGACCACGGGATGACATCATCACGTCCTCGAAGATGGGCTCCGCGTCGTCTTCCATGAGGCCTCGGCTGTGACAGGCACGGACAGCAAGCGCTCTCACAGTGCCCACATCTGAGCTGCCCCCTCACTGCTGACACTAATGCCCCCCACCCCCCACTAATCAGCTCTCCTGCTCCTCCCTTGCACAATCTTGATGCCATATAACCCAAAAAACTAATATTAAAAGCCTGTCAATTCCAGGAGCCCTGTTAGGTCTTATCAGTACAGCACAATTTAAAGCTGACTCCTCATGTCCTCGTACACCCTGGGGGGGGGGGGGGGGGGGGGGCTCCTACCCCCCGCTCCCCCCCCCCCCCCCCCCGGCCGTCCTTTGTCTGCTCCGCGGGCCGGCCTCTCCTTCTCCCCCCCCCCCTCTCG
>JAODKM010000042.1:4743054-4754678 GCA_026780845.1 Petrocephalus sullivani
GAGTACAAACTGAGCTATTTATTTATGCCCCAACATTCCTTTATATATAATTCCACTCATTTTACTCGCACTACTCTTCCCCCCCCCCCCCCCCCCCCCCCTTCTTCCCACCCACCCCAAACCCCCCCCCCCAAAAAAACCCGGCGTGCCCCCCCCCCCCCCCCCCCCCAAAGGAAGCCATACCGGCGGCCTCCCTGGCCTTCCTCTCTTCTTCTTCCCCTTGACCTCGCCGGTGTCCTCCAGCTCACTGACGCCCAGGCTGACGGCCTCCGCCTGGCCGGGCTCGTTCGTAGAGTCCCTGCGGGGGGCGGGCACAAAGTCAGGCGATATGCATGGAGGGTTTCGGCACAGGTTAATCACGGGCAGCAGGGCGTGCTCAGCCGCGTGCACGAATGCACATTTACATGCAGGCCTAGGACAGTTATCAATGTGTAACTCTATGGTCAAGAAAGTAGCCAAAATATAAGACGTCTCCAGTATAAAACCACATAAAACTACCAAGTACAACAAAACGTCTATATGCATTCCTAAACAAACAAAGCCGAACCCATTATGGAGGTCAAAGAAAGAAGGGGGCGGATACTCACTGTAATACTGGTAGCTCGGACGTTATCATTGTGGAAAGTGTGCCCCCCCGCTGGCAGCTTCCTACGGCCCTTCACAAGTTCAGCTCTATTTCCCGGGTGTCTGATCAGGGAGCACAGCCTTTGTCTCGGTTACTGGTTACTAAGTCTTCTGGGTCTGACGCCACCACCAGGACGGTCACATCACACAGCCTGCAGAAAGGCGCAGAGAAAAGGAGTTTCTGCAACAGCCGGCAAACAGTCACAGCTACAGCCCCGACTTATAAGCTATACATTAAACTTAGCATTTCTCTGGCAAATTTTAGGAGACAGTGGCATATAAAACAGTATCAAATATAATCTGCACACAACGTGTGCACGAGACTATGCGCAAGTGTGACATTCTCCTAAACACCTTCAGGCACCAATACTCCAGTCAAACACGTCTGCTTTTCCCTCTGAGAAGGAAGGAGATGAACAGAGACACCAACTGGCAGTTCACTGAACTGCAACCACCCAAATCAGACAGGAGAAAAAAAAAAAGAAACGCACACACTTTTTTTCCGCACAGCCATTCTTGTGAAATAAAGTTAGTCTCCTTTAGCCTTAAAAATTTTGACACAAAAAAGACAGAAGTTAATGTCAAGTTCCCCTCCCCCCCAAAAAATAGGTCTGACTGCATTATAAATTGATCTAGTTAAACAGACAATATCAATGACTGATGTTTCTGATTTCTTGCGCGACAATACATTAAGCATAGATCTGCAGGAGATATGTCCAGTTCTTCCCAGTGAGCACCTAACAAATTGCAACTGGGCACAAGGAATTCTAAAAACAGTATTACTGGGGAGCTGTCTGAAGAGAGAAAATGTACAAATAAATAAATAAGAAAACAAATAAAAATAATTATTATAAATTATTATAAATTTATATAAATAAGTGTGGGTGCCACAGAGTATTAAAAAAAATAAATAAATAAACAAGAGTTTTCCCCCCACCAACACCACACTGTAAAAAGCAGAAGTAAAATAAGCCAAGGTGACCATTCAAAAGACAGATAATAGTAAAGTTGTGGATAAGCAAATGCATGCCCCAGTTAAAAATTATCAATGAAAAAGGTTTCTGGCATGGCCACTAGGGGCAGTGTAAACCACAAAGTATTTTTACAAAAAGTAACGGGAACCACAAGTTAACCAATTGGTTCCACTTAGAATTGTAACACTTAAGGTATGAGATGAACCATATCATATTAACGCCAAGCTTCATTTTTTTCCTGAATGCCTTTTTTTTTTTTAAATAAGCAGGTTTGGTACCTGAGCGAATAAGGAGCTGAAAGACATTTGAAAACTTTGCAAGGGCAACAGTAGGGGGCAGGCTAAGAAAGTTTTAATTTAAAATGTCATCAGCCCACACGCTGCCTGCCGACAGGACCTTGGTCCAGGCCAGTATTTCAGAGGTGAGAATTAAAGTATGGGGGTGAGAGGACAGCCCCGGGAATCCCCCAGGGCGACCCCTCGATGTGTCAGACGCTCAGTAGCAAGTCATTCTCACAGCATCAGTCTGCCATGTGCCTGAGATACACCCACAGTCCCAAATGACAGTGAGAAAGCTGCTTCGCCATTCCATAAAGGGAGAAAAGGGTCACAGCTCCTTTGGGTTAAGCTGAAACATACCATCCTTTCTGATTTTTATATCGTTAAAGTTAAAATTCCAGATGGAATCCCATGCTTCCATGAGGGGAACCCTTGTCACACTGTGGAGGGAAGGGGGTAATGTCTAGGCAGCCACTAGATGGCTGTACACAGCAGGTGGAGAAAAGGGAAAAAAAAAAAAGTTGAGAGTCGTTTTCTCTGCAGGTGTGTGAGCCCCCTCGCACTCTGCAACTCAGAGCAATTTGCTGCCACGGGACCCAAGAGAGAAACAAGCCTTTTGCCAGCATTGAGGACAGGCGGCCTGGCACGTCACTGACAATCGCTCAGTTAAACTGCTCCACCTGGGAGGGGTAGGAGGTGGGAGAGGGAAATCCCAGCCGTCTGAACCGATAGCCCGGTGTCATCCAGCAAACCCCAAGTGACCCCACGTTTTTGGCTTGTCACCTTCAGAAAAGCCCTTTAAATGGAAGGGGGGGGGGTGTTTACACTTAGAGGAGGGCTGACAACGCCAAAGGCATTCTGCCATCACTCCTGGTTCGCCGGACAGTCTATATTTAGTCCCCAGTGCCCGAACTCTGCAGGCAGGCCAAGCCAACTTACAAACAGCCTTTGATTACGCTCTGAACAATAATGAAATACCAATAACAGAGCGTGAAGGTAAGCCATGCCTTTTACGCCTCAGTCCTTTACAGCCAGGGTGGTGGGAGCATCTCACACAGCACGATGGAGCGCACTGCGTTACTCACGACGCGTATGTACTCTCTTCATTCAGGCGCGGCTGTGCTTGATGCAGCCGGAACTGTCACCCACACGGTGTGTGGGCCGCACGTTTCGCTTTAATCTGCCGGCTCAGGCTGAAATCACCAAGCAAAAGGTGTGAAATGGGCAGTGTAAGTGATGACAGGGCCCAAGGAAACCGCAAACTAAGCATTGGAGGGGCGGGGGGGGGGGTCGTCTTGTTTAGCCCAGCCAGATGAGCAGTTTGGCAGTTCCCATGCTGCCCTGTCTCCTTCACGCACAGCATTGTGCTGTAATAGACTAGGATCAGCCGGCAGCATCGTCGTCCCTGGAGTGGGCCAGTGCGGCACCTGAGCCAGCCGCAGCCGGTATATGCTGCCAAAGGGCCGCTCGTCCCAAACGAGCACCCTGCCTTCCTCATTCCCCTGCCCAGATTTTTACAAGCCGGTACAGACACGCCGTTTACCGCAGGAGTCAGTCTCAGACGTTTCACAGACGCGCCGTCTCAGAGCGGGTCATGCAATCTGAGGAGAGAGGAAGGGCTTTGGAGTTCGAGGAAATACTGTCATAAGCTCAAAGCTTAGTGTGAAAGCATCTGGCTGTACAAACAGCAACAATGGCAGAAACAATACCCTACCCCCTACCAGGAGGCCGACTAAACACTCTCTTATGCCCTGAATGGTGCATATATACAGAAAAGATGTGATTCAGTCCAATTTCACATTAATGCAGTCATTCCCTTCCCTAAGATGCTATCAAATCCTCCTACCAAAGTGACAGCATAATTTCCCAACCACCCCTCGCCATTGGAGGGCTCAGTTTGGGTGATCGATGGCAGCATTTACAGCCAAGCATCAACCCCTGCCCCCCCCACCCTCCAACCAATACTGAGTCAAGTGAGTCAAAACCAGAGCGAAGTCTGTTTCCATTCAGCCATCAGACGGGATCGCTGTACTATCATCACCCCCGTGCAGTGCAAGAGCACAGGACATACACACAGGGTCAACTCCACTGCTTTTCCATTAGAGTGCAAACACTCACAAGGCTTACTTAACAAGACAATGAATAACCAGCCTTAGCACCTAATACGAGGAATGAGCACAATGACATGATCAGTCAAATTGACAGCTTTTACTCCCTACACAAGCCAATGATTATTGCACCCGAAAGCACTGGGATTTCATTAGCCGCTCTGCCACCTACGTATGAAAGGCAGAACTGCGGCCTCATTCCGCTGTCCTTTCTCCAGTCCCGTCGTAGCGGTACACCTGACCCAGAAGCTGCGACCTAGACTTAGCGGCACTGCCAATAAGACGACAGTGACCGCCTTTCGGACTTCTGCCACTGGGTGTCCCTTTGGCACATGTCCTGACAAGCCGCCATCCCGCTGCCTTATCGGCTCCAAACACAAGGTGGGCAAACATACATTACAGCAAATTAATATGAAATGAAGACAAAGTGCAGGAGACCAGGCCTCCTTTCAAGGACTGACAGCCTGAGAAGCTCCACCCCAACCCATCTGCTCCCCTAACAACCTATACAATTCAGGACATTCAGTTAGCGCCCCCACAGGCAGGTACTGGGAAAACGGCGACAATAGGGGACATTTAACCAAACAACAGGGTGCATTACAACTTAATTAAAATACATCCACTTAATAATTAAGATTCAACAAGGTGCACCTCAGGAGTGATTAACTGCAAATATTAAATAGCACAATGAAGTAAATAAAATTAAAATAGCATAAAACACAACGTGTTATGATTTGCCATGTTGCTGTCAAAGTGAATTGGGCTCTGCATTGTGCTCAGCCAATGATATGACAGGCTGGGTCAGGAGCAGTTAAGGGAGAGAAGGCTGACAGTGAGCTCCAGCTTATATTCCTGCAGATACCGTGCTGACGTTTTGTGCTTTTGTGCTATAAACTACTTAACCTGACTGTAGTCGCCCATATTATGTTACCGAACCGCCATTTCAAGTTGCTGGACGGTTGCCTGAGAATGTAGAATCCATTTCTTAAATTCATATGTATTCATATTTTATCACTAGGTGATTATGGAAATACTGCATCAATCTGAAACCAGCCACCCTACACCACTCTGGGAGTCGTCTGCCAAACTATCACAATTTCTGGCTATTTGAAGCAGCAGCAAGGTCCAGTGTTGCCTTAGGCTGCAGAGGTTGAATTGTTAATATCCCTTTAGTCTAGACTGCATGGACACGACACATACAATCACTTATTTAAACATCTCAGCACTGTGTGTATTTATGTCTCTGAGTAACCATTAATTAGAGTGGACCCGCTGTCAATCATGTTCCAGGTAGACTCGTAATACGGCATCGTCCACAGAACCTCCGCTGGCCTTTTTCTGTTGTTGGTGGAAGTTGCCAGACAGTCTAGATCAACGGTGCCCACACTCTCGGCTTGCGAAATGATCAACCCATATTAAAAATGTTAAATGTCTGTCTGTTGCGCGCTCTCTCTCTCTCTCTATATATATATATATATATATATATATTTTTTTTTTTTTGTTTCTTACCTGGACCGGCTCCCCCAATCATTTTTTATATCTCTTAAGATCGGAAGGCTAGCTGGAGTTTTGCATTAGCTCGCAATACATTCACGTTTTCTGCCCGGTGATCCAAGATACATTAGAAGAGAAGGGATCTAAGTAGATGTCATGGTAACGTAATGTAACAAAAGTTTTAATGAAGCAACAGCAAACTGGCTGCCCTTTACATCTATCAAGCGGTATCTAAAAAATTTTTTGTCGCACACTACTGTCGCGATCTACTGGTTGATGGCGAGCGACGTATTGGACACCCCTTCTTAATGAACTGGTGTTGCTACATTTTAAATCGACTCTGGTTTCAAGGTACAATTATCAATTAAAAACAACAGGATACTTGCATAAAGTAAGGGTCATCCGCCGCCAAACACCGTCTTCAGTTAATTGCTGCAACAGGACCTGACCTTTAACCACTTAACACACAATGCAACATAGAATAGTGCAGGATTCTAAGGCCTGGCCAGACTTAGCATTTGATATCTTAAATCTTTCATAAGACGAACTTAATATTACATCTGTGTCAACCGTTCCATTATACCTAGCAGAGTTTAAGCCTAAAATTTCAAACCACAAATACAGGTATTAAAATTTGCAGCCAGACTATTTGTGACCATCCTGCGGCAGTAGTTTTCAAAGGTGCAATGTCAGTGAGTCATGCCTGTGTATCAAACTGTACTCTAACCCACTACTTTGTCATCTTCTCCAACTACCTTTCCCAGTGCCCCCCCCCCCTCCAGCCCACCCATCCAGCCTCAATTATTCACATCCCGGGAGAAAGAGACAGGCATTTCGGATTCCTGCTTTGCTGAATAATACATGGCGCTCTGTCCAAAGTCATCAGTGTGATCGGAGTATGTAGTCAAGCAGAGCCAGCACAATGAGGTGGGGCACTGTTGGCACAGGGGCCATTGTCTTATGTTTAGACTGATACAGCCCCCCCAGGCTTTACTACAAAGCCAAGAACTGGGTAAAAGATTACCTTCTTCGGATATTTAAAGGAACGTTAAACGCAGAATGAAGATGGGTGATTCCCATTCACATCTTGTCCTTCCTGAGGAAAGTAGGTCCCAGATTTTGTTTTACAGAGCCAGAGGAGCCCAACAGTCAAAAATCTGGGCCTAACTACCTGGCTCCATGTGGAGAAGTGAGCCAGCGAAAGCAATAGACTGTTGCCTTTTCCCCTTTTTGGTTTGAGAAAGGCAGACTTGTAAAAGCATGCTACATCACACAAGTCAAGATGTGCAGGACTGAAATGCACACAGCTGGGGTAGCAGCCACAGATTCATTTTTTAATAATGATGAACAACAACAACAAACTCTGGCACCTGGTGACCTCCCGATGAGTTAATGTCGCACAGAAACAGCCCTGCGGTCTTCCCAACCACAACAGGGAGACATTTCCGTCCCATTAACCAGGGAGGGCAGAGGGACGGCCCTCGACATGATAGGCCATGCATCGAATTAAAGCCCTATCCCATTCCCGCAGAAGCTGGCCTGGGACCGTACCATCCCTTCCCACCTCCCCCCACCCCCACACCACTGCGGCTGCCAGGATCAAGCCCCGGGGCAACAATGTCACTGTGATATTAGGAGCCAAAACAGCGACTGTACAGCTGAAGGTACATGTGGCTGACGGGGGACACGCCCCATGTAACGAGAGCCTGCTGTTCACGGGCCTCGAAGCCGGAACCTGGCCGTCGTTCTGGCCTCCACCGCATCCTTCCCTGGCCCAGACAAGTGGTGAGGCCAGGAGTGACACCATGACAGTATCAGCAGTTTAGATATACCTCACCCCAACAACTGAACTTTGCCCATATTATTTTGCATTTATTTATGGATGCCAAACAAAAACTAGAGGCAGGGGAGGAAAATGGGGACATATGTTATATCATCTCTGCCGAACAGCAAGCTGGGTGCAAACTAACACCAGTAAAGCAGTTTCATGGTTAGTAAATTGCCACCTTCCTGTTTCAGAGCTCTGCGGCAGCACGAGGAAATGGAAAGGTGACTCCACACCTCTAAGGCGTGAGACCTCACATTTATATCACCGAAGTTTTACAGGGTGGGGGCGGGTAATATAACATTTATACAAATTGATTTAAGAAGGGAAAAAAAGTGCAAAGTTGCAGACACAGAGCGCATCTTCCAGCATGCCACTGGCTGTCTTGTGAGCTCCCCGATCTCTCCAGTGTGCTATTCTCTGTACTCAGCCAATCAAATCAGATGTGGAGCTTATGACCTACAAGGGTTGCTATGGCAACGCCTGCCTTCTGGAATACATGTCATGCATGTTAAGTGCCTTCCAGAAAAACACAACCTCTCTCTCTCTTCCACACACACACACACACACACACAGACACATACACGCACACACCCCATACCATTATCTCAGAAACAAAATACAGACACAAATATGAACTGAAAACCAGTACAAGCTTAATTATAGAATTGAAGACAAAAATAAACTGAAAAGCAAGGGCCTATGACATCTTCTCAGTTATGAGATAGTAACTGTACAGGGTGGTATTCACTCAGTACAGGGATGTTTACTACACACTGTAGTGGCTCAGTCAGGGCTATGGGACCAGGACCTTTCCATTTTGGTGTGAACAGGCCAAGTGCATGCAGTAAGGTACAATGGTGTCCCTAAACGCAGCGTTATGCACGACCCATTTACATGGAGTAAGGTACAGCTGACACTAATAACGATAGGGCTAAGTGTACAGACTGCAACGGTGAGATACACCAACCCAGTAAAATGGGGGTTGGGGGTGGGAGCTTAGAAAAACTTATCCAAAGATGAAAATTGTCTTCTGGCAACAACCCCAAGCCAAGGAAAGGGGCAGCTAGCAGCCCCCCAACCAATACTCTAATGTTCCATGACACCCCTTGACCCCAAAGAGCTGGAAGAAGCCAATTATATACAAAAGACAATCAGGCAAACCAGGTGGCTGAGCGGGCTTAGGATTCGGGGGGGGGGGGGCAACTCATGCTCTACAAACAGCAAGCCAGCTCACCACAGAGGGTCAAACCATGACTGAAAGCCACCCCCCCCCCCATCCAACAACACCATTGTGACATTCTTTTAATAAGACCATCACCACAGGTTCTACGAAGTCAAACCCAGAGACACGGTAAGCTGCCTATGATGACCAACACTAAACTGAGAGGAACAGTGCCCTTGCTTTTTTGGGTCGCCGTTGTCCATCCAGCTGACGCACACAGGCCCCGACACATTGCTTACAATGTCTGTTCCATTTCATCAGCAATGCAACCAATAAACTCTTGCCATTAAAGCTATAAATTCTGACAGGGATATTGCTCCGTATTAGTACAAAACTGAGAAATGGTATTCACCACCAACCACGAATGCCATATTGAATTTTGTTTTCAATTGCCTACTTCCTGACTCCACGTTTTTCCAGTAGAGTGAGGCACACGAGAAAGAGGAAGATCGCCTGGTATTTCAGCAGCTTCACCACATTAGATAACATTTTACCACTAGACATTTAGACATTAGTATCACCTTCCAGGATCTAGCCTCTGTCCTCCGCTGAAGCACCTTGAGAGCTAACTCTTGGGGCACCCGACCTATGAATCAATAACGACCATATGCAATACATTAACAGATATGGTAGTTCAAAAAATGTAGCATCTGACAGTTACTGAATCACACAGGATTCCTTTAAAGTCACTGACAGTGGCATTTAAAACTAGCCCCAACTTAATCACCATATCCAATTAATTTGAAGCAAGATCAAGCCTTGAGCTGTCCTTGTAGCTCTGAAGAGACATTACAATTCAAATATAAATCAATACAAAAACAATTGCCAAACTGGAGGAAGCCAGTCTTCCCGCACCGCTTGGAGATGTTTTAAACTCCAAAAGCACAAATCGGTTTCTCATTCGGCTCAGATCTGGCACGGACACCATGTTGAAAGAGTGCTTCGAAATGTTTGTGGAGCTGCACTTCTTGGCATGAGAAATTACAGCTTCCTGTGGCCACGCCCCATAGTCCAAGAGACCACGCCCACCATGGGGTGCAATGCAAGGCCAACCATGAGCGGTCGTGCTAGGTGCCAGCTGAGTGCAGACTGGAATTCCACCTCTCAGTTACACCAGACAAACTCTTACAAAGACTTCAGTCTGCCAGACATTACATTTACACCAGCACATTAGCCTCACCACTACCCACCTATGTCTCCAAATGCCACTCATAACACCACAACGACCCAGTAAACAGCCATGCTTCAGTGTGGTAACCAATGAGTGCCACCTGAAATGTACCACTGCTTCATTTGGCAAAGACACACCACTAAGCAACCATCACTAAACTGCTATCAAAGCAAATCTTTGTCTAATCCATGAATACATTGCAGGTCTCTGTGTCAGTCTAAGACTCGCTGCAAAAACATCTCACATCGTAGAGGTCAGTCACTCTGGCAGGGAGGCTGCAGGGGGGAACAGACAAACTCAGGCCTGAGCATGGACACAGCGGAGTGTCAGAAGGCGGGCCTTCTGCTGGCTAACCTGTCACATTCCACACAGAGAAGGTAACCTTAATTTATCAGATGCACATCTGGCAAAGCAGCGGTGGGCCGTTACCAGTGACAATCACAGGCGTGACAATCACAGGCGTGACAATCACAGGCGTGACAATCACAGGCGTGACAGCTGTGAGCTACACAATGAGCTTAAAGGTGTGCCACATGCAGAAGCGTGCACATGGATCGCTAAGCAGGCCGAAAGTACAACCCGGCAATGTGCAGCGAATAAACACAGGCAGACAAAGACAGACGGCTTCCTTCTCAATGGACTCACTGCATTTGTCCCTTCTCTGAGACTGGAAATAATGGGCCCATTCACCTGATGGAAAGGAATGCAGTTACACTGTGGAGAAACTGAGGTTTGAAGACAAAAAGAGGAAAGATAGTGTACTTTTAAATTGTTTGGGGGGTGGGCAGGTAATTGACTTTCATATTGTGCAGACCCTGATCGTAACCGTTTAACAGGCACAGATGGGTAGGGTCTTATAGAGCTCCGAGATGCTTTTGTTTGTCTTAAAGCAAGTACAGCATACAAATTAACCACCCCCCACACATGTACACACTACTATTCAGATGCGGCAGTGTAAATAATGTATTTAGTAAACACTAAAATATTTCAAGGAGCAGAGAAGCTAGAGTCTCTTGGCATCATAAACACTTAGACTGAATGGGTTCATTATTTTCTGAGGTTCTTGCATGACTCGCCTATCTACTACTGTACCATGGAACAGCCTCACACCGATGCTATAGAGCTGTTATTTTCAAAGAACACACTGTTACTGGGCTTATTGTGCCACTCCCAAAATCAAGGAGGCGGAAGTTTGAAACGCTGCACCTAAAATGGGTGTCATCCTGTTTGGAAGGCTTCCTAAAAGTGCATTGGGCCGCACTGCCACAAATTTGATCCGGAGAGATTAACGGCCCAAGTAATTCACTAATAATAATAATAATAATAATAACAACCTTACCCCCTCTCAAGACAGCCATGTCTGGCCATCAGGTCACACATTCTAGCTTAACAGGAACCATAAATTCCATTTCAGTGATGCACATCTCCAGGTTATGTCACTACACAGAGCTACTCAGTAAACACTGTGATCCAAAGTACGGGTCCATCTATACATTTTTTAAAACATATCACTATTGGTGAGGCTGCATAACAGCATAAACGTCGGGCAGATACGTGAAGGATAATGCAGTCAACTGAGAAACAGATGGGAGCTGCATTTTTAAAAGTCTGAGGAGGATCACTGCAGGCTTGTGACCCCTGCCCCCGGGTGCCCCAGCCCCCAGTCACGGTCACATGGATCGCATGTGCAGACACCATCTTTCCAAAGCTATGACTACACGCGGCTCGCTTGCTGCGCTACAAAATGGAGACGGACGGACGGGGGGAGAGAGAGAGAGAGAGAGAGAGAGTGCACTCGGCCCCCGGGGTTGGGAAAACGTGTTTTCAGTTTCCCATTAGCAACAGGATTCAGTACTTCCACCCCTCTCAACTCCAACACACACCCAAATCTTCCAGCCACCCCCCCCCCCCCCCCCCTATCTGCC
>JAODKM010000042.1:4764933-4775468 GCA_026780845.1 Petrocephalus sullivani
GCCCGTACTCTGGGCCCCCCCCCCCGTGATGGACTGGAATCCCATCCAGGTCACCCCTGGTCCCATTCTCCCCATTTCCAGGCTCTCTACATCCCTGTATGACCCCCGTTACCAGTCTCTGGCCACTGGCCAGTATTCTAGCTGATCACAGAATGGTCTGGGTTTTGCAGAGGGGTAGGGTAATTTCCAAAACAAAACTTCACATTCAAGATATTTTTACAACACCTCACATTCTCAGCAGAAAAAAATGGAAACAGTACCAAACGATCTGCCAGTACCCCCTCCCCCCCACCCAAGATTTACTAGTCCATGATTTTTTTTTTTTACTATGTAAACTGGTCTCCAGACATCAAACGGTTGGGAACCGCTACTCTGTGGGATTAGGGATATTGTAAATGGATGGTTAACCTTATTACCTGATTACAATTCCTTCCACTAATTTGGCTTTGTTACTCTTTAAATACAGCACAAACAACACTCTGGACCTAGGTAAACACTGCTACACATCTACTCAGCACAACTAGATATGTGCGTTGGTCATGTGATTGCAGCTCAAAGTCCCAAATCCCACCCTGACTCTCTGCCGTCTCTTCATGCAAACACAGCTCTATTTAAATGTGCTGACTGAGGAATATGCAGGAAAGCCTGCTACTATAACCATAGTCTGTCTTGTCCAAGCACACTTGCCCCCATTATGGGATTCAAACGCTTGCTCTCTTTTGAATAACCCTTAGACGTAAACAGGCCAGTAACCCCACTGGGTTTTTGTGTATTAAATACAGAACGACCTGTCCAGCAGTGACCAAGTCCTTTCCAAAGAGAATCAACGATTCGGGCCCATGATTGATGGTCGCAGAGGATGTCCTAACATTTATGTTCTCGTATTTCAAGCGCTCGGCACGCACCGATCGATGGGCCCCATTGATTATCAGTCAGGTATCAGGCGTGTAGGCTGCTAAGCAACACTGGCTAATTGTAGCGATGAAATACCGCTATTGTGCTCCCTGCCCTGTGTTACTGCCCTCCCACCAACAAACCCCAAGTTGAGTTTTCGTGATTTCCAGGCACGTATGCAGCTGCACGCTGATGGAGACGCTGTTAATTATGTGTCTCGCTCCCCAGCAGGCTCTCAACATTATTCCAGATGATTGAATTAATATCATATTGCTAATTTTGCCATCAGATGGTGATTTACATGTCTACCCGCCGTTACCTTCTGCTTAAGTGCGTCTCTAAATAGCAGGTCGTTTGCGCCTATAACGGTTTTAGTACGTCGCTGGAACGCGGAAATAAATTCCATGCTCGTTTTGAACACAGGACTCCCACTTACAGCCATCTTTCATAAGCTATTTTTTTTGTTTATGTTTGGGGACCTGGCCTAATCGCCTGTGATGGTTTTTATCTAGTATGACGTTTAATTGGTGAAATAGCCTGGGCGTCCTTCAGGTTTACTGAGTCGTGACTCCAAACCGAGACTCCTTGATAACAATAGACCCCCATTCTCAGATGGCCACAGTTATATTCTCCCTCTATTCTTCCTCTCTGACTTTAGTTTTCAGCTGCTCCCTTCAACAGAATGCCAAACAAAAGACACTTTATAAATGACCATGAAGAGCTAACTGATGCTGCCATAAAGACAGAAATTGCATAACGCCTGTGTTGGCACTGTCAGGCGCACAGCGGTTCTGATCCTAAATAAACAGGTATCGGCTGAGACGCTTTGCTGAGAGGGGGATCTACTGGGATGTGCTGTGTGTCGTTTTCTGTCATGGTGTGTTGACTGGGGAAAAGCCCCTTTTCTCGCTCTGTCTGCAGTGAAATATCAGTAAAAAATGTTGTAAATGAAAAATATTTTTTAATGTGTGTCTGTGCATTTGGGGGGGAGGGGCTTAGTACGTCAGCAAGTTTCTCGTTTGACTAGCAATGTAAAGGTTGTAGGTTTGAAGCCCAGGAAACACACATAAATATAACTCTTACCTTTACTATAAGTCACTATGGATAAATACGTCAGCGAAATTGAAATGTAATAGCGTCCATTAAACTATAACTATATTAGACGACCTCTGGAGGAAGCCTGTGCGCATTCTGAGCAGCATTGGCACAAAGGGGATGTTTTTATGGCCTCTGTAACTTATGCTTCATGGTCTGTGCTTCACTGGACGGCAGCGGCAGAAGGAAATGAGGTTTTGGGGCTCTGCTTTTACCAAGACACAGAATGAAGGCCGCTTCCATGGGAAGCACACTGACGGCTTCCCGGGAAGGAGGATAAAGGCACAATCGCATCCCCGGCATTGCTATCCAGGTGATCCGAGTTACCCTGAGACCATTAGGGACGAAAAGCAGACAGCTGAGCTGATGGAGGTTTAATAAGAGAAGGTGGCAGACAGGCCACCACAGAAACAGACTTCCAGGCTGTACCCCCCCTCCCCCCAATTCCTCTGGGAAATGGAACTGGCCACCTGTGTTTGTGTGATAACAAAGGAAGTCACATTGTCAGAAACAGGGTAACGCCCTGTGTTTATTCCCATCTGATGAGAATGCTCATCTCTGTAAGATATAAGACTAAGACATCGATATTTGTTCCCTAACAAGTGATTACCACCCCAACCGCTTTCTCCTGCGATCCATGACAGATGTTAAATGAACATCTGGGTGTAGTGAACAGCCAGACGGGTTGATCATTAAAATGGGTTATTCTAGGTGCTATAGTGATTAGGGATGCAACCGTGTAATTGAAAGATTTCCAGTTTGAGTCCCTGACCCGCAAGAACCGCTGAGGTACCCTGAGCAAGGTACCGTCCCCGAGCGCTCATGTAGCTGCCCCCTGCTGTGTCACGTTGTCACATGGGTTTAATGCAGAGGGCACATTTCGTTGTTGCATGCTGTGGTGTGTCAACGATGACAATTAATCACCTTCAAATAGGTATAGCCCAGAGAAATGCCTTTAGCTGGATCGAGACGATCTAGGAGGGGCTGAATGATGCAACTGGATCCACTGAGCTATCGTTTACAAACACATTGTGCTGAAACAGTGAAACAGAAACATCACTGCAATATAATCCTCTCACGCACTGTTTCTGGTACCTTTATGGTGCAGAGTGCTGTTTTCTGGGCTTATTTGGCAGGTGGGAGACCTGCAAGCAAGTCCTCCCTGTCGGAATGCATGACATCATCAGTATGCGCCTCAGAATTCTACAGCTCCTGTCTGCATTTGTCTAGTCCAGTATTTCCCAATTCGGTCCTTGGGGACCCCCAGATGTGTCTGTGGACTGGGGAGGGAGCAAAAACATGGCCTGTCTGGGAGACCGGATTGGGAAACACTGGTCTGAGGAAATGATCCAAAGCTGCTTATGGAGCTTACAGCTTGACATTCTACAGGTACTAAAAGTCTTACGTGAATTTGGAGGGACAACAAACAATTGTATATGTTTCTGTCCCATTTTTTGAAGCGTGTATGTTTTTGCAAGTAAAATGATCATCGCATTGTTTCGTTTCCTAGCTTTCTGGTGAATGCCTGCCAGTTTCACTACACTCACGGTCGGACTATCAGCGTCATCTGGGCATCTTCTTCGATCAGGGAATCACGTGAAAGTGAGATGCAAAACCAGAGACGGCTTTAGCGACCTGCTTCTCAAACGTTAAAAGCAATGGGTTTGACAGCAGTACATATAGCCAGTCCATGATACACAGAATTCCAGCCTCTAGTATCCAAAAAACCTGTATGTTTCATACTGGAAAATGTCCTGGCAATATTACAAGATCAGTTTTTTTTTTCTCAGAAATTTGGTGGATGTAGGGAAGGGGTACGCAATCCTGGTCCTGGAGTGCCAGAATCCAGCAGGTTTTGTATCCTACCAGATGAGTTTCTCTCTCCCTGAGATCAGGTATGATCATCAGAGACCAGGTAGGATGGAAAATCTACTGGAACCCTGCACTCCAGTGTAAGCGCTGCCTACCATTGATGTACAAAATCGTATGGTAACTGTGGGCTGATTTCTCCTAAAAGCCTAAAAATACCCCCCCACCAGTGCTACTGTTCATGTCACTGTTATTTACTGTCAATTTACCGACTCTGCTGTAGTTTTTCTCCTGTTATCTCCAGCTGCATTGTTATCAGGGATTACAGCCAGCCCCACACCCCCCACCCCACCCCATGCCGCACTGTCCCCTGTTTTTGTTTTTTGTGAAATGACGGCAAATTCCTCTGGCCGCCTGCTCTCTGTTAGCCGCGCGGCGGTCCTGGGGGAACGTTATCTCAAAGCCCTGTCCGCTTCTATACGGATGGCGCGACAATAAAGCCCACTTGCCTTAACTCGATTAAACAGCATGCTATCTGGTAGCCGGGTGAACAGACCCGGGAGAAAACAGCCAGGCTGTTCCTTGCCTTCACCTGTGGGATTATAAAAAGTGCAGAGGTGTGACGCCCCCCCGTGTTTCACCGTGTATGATTAGTCTAGGTTTCTAGCTCTCCTTGTTTAGGGGGCAATGTGTAGCGACCGAGATGCTGACACTGGAGGCTCAAATGTTAATTTGCTTGGGGTGTAAACAGATTAGATTTGCAACATGAGTCCGGAATCATAAAGTATCATAAATCTGTCGGGCTGCTGAAGAAATCTTCGGGGAAACAGATAAACTTGAATTAAACAGAATTGCGACAGCTGTGATGTGAGCGAGACCAGGAAATCACAAGAGGAATATTTTCTGCTGCACAATCCTTTGATTGCAATTATGGCCTTCCATTAAGCAGATAATCTTATCTGAGCAAGCTGTCAAAGCTCAACATATTGCATCGAATCCATTGAGAGGTCTTGGATATTTACAGCTGTGCTTTTGGGATTCCATAGCAGGGCCTGTCCTCAGATTTGAACCTGCGGCCTGCCGGTGGCTATAGACACCGCCTTCTCTTCTCTGTCAGATTACAGCAGGCATGCATGGCTACATGTGGTAGCCTGGCGATGCAAAGCATGTATGTGGCTTGGTGGTTTAGGGTGCTGTCCCTCTAATTCCAAGGTTGTTGGTTCAAATCTACTGGTTGGCAGAGTGGTTTCGCCTGGGCTTGTCTGGCCCTGCCTTCCCTAAAATGTATGTTACATTGGATAAAAGCCTCGGATAGTTTGATGTTTCCCAGTCCTTGGGAGCCCCCAAACATCCTGTGTTTCTGCTCACTCCCAGTAGGATGCAAGATGCTAGTAGCTGGGCTCAAAACCTTGAACATCTGATATTCACAGTGTGAAGGCGAGAAGGGAGCTTGTTTGGTGAATGTTTTATGGGAGGATTCCTGTCCATCAGTTACAAGATTTAAGCTTGATGGTCTCCTCTCCTCCGCGAGCATGGCTCTTTAGTCAGTACCATTAGATAATCCATAATACATTCGCCTCCTCTCTTCCACCTCCAGTGCCCTTTCTGTCACTGCAACATTGTGCTTTTCTAGATTTCGCCGGGATGTTTCTCCAAGCGCCTTTCTGCCTGACGCCTCCCAGCGGCACGCTGACCCCACATGGCACGTACAGGCAGCCCGTGCCAGTTTCCCGGCCAGCAGTGAAGCTGTTTTCCTGAGCTGAACCATATCATTTAGCTGGTGATCAGAACGTCCCCAGCTGGTCCCATTCCTGCTCCACAAATCCCGCGACTTTTCAGCTGGACATTGGGGGTGGCATTCAGGATGCTAGCCGGTCCCAGGGGCTCCGTCCATTCTGTCCCTGGGGGAAACTGTTCAGTTTTACCATTCAGTTTAAAGCCCTAGGCTACGTAGTCACCACTCTTCTCCACTTTGGATAGCACCCAGAATTCACCCCTAGTAAATCTGAAATTATGTGAAGTTTTAAAGCTAATGCATACTGATGTTTTTTCTGTCTGATCTTATTAAACCTAAGGACTAGGAGTTGTCTGCACAGATTAGCAACTCCCACACATTCTAACTGAATTGCCTGTCATCTTCTCTATGGCCGTGTTCATCATCTGGATATACAGATCACTGCTGAAAAGATAACGCCCATATATCCCCCAGATTGATTTAATTCTCTGTAGTCTGCAGCTCATCATAGGAATGGGCATGCCTTCGCTTCTGCGTGTGGCCCTCGCTGATTAAACGGCTCTTGTTTTGCTGCGAAGCCTGTCAGACGGACCGCACAAGGGCCCTCATGTGTCTGGGGGTCAGATGATGCGATTCCTATCCTTGTGTGCGATTTCGTCATCGCAGCCGCCTACCCCCTACCACCCACCTCTGATGAGCACTGCAGGTTTGTTGTCCCTGTCACTGGAGAGCAGTTTCCACTCAGCAATGTATTCTTTGTGGCCCAGTCTTAAGGGTGCCCACCTTGGGGAAGGTGTGTGGCTCAGCGAGTTAGGATGCTGTTCCTCTGATTGGAAGGTGGCTGGTTCAGACGACCGGATGATTTCAGTCTGAGGGCTCTCAGCATTGTCTGAACCCCTAATTGCTCCAGGGACCATCTGACCCTCCTTTCCCCCCAAAAATGTACCACACATTAAATAAAAGTGTCTGCTAGATAAATAAAATGCATGATCCAATGCAGATATGTGAGCCCTTCTGTCCAGGTTCCTCCAGGTGTGGAATGTGGATTTCCGTGGATTTTGGTGGCAATGGATGTCACTGTAGCGTAGGGATTCCTAGCTTTTTGATTTCCATGGGTCAGTTTATGGCATGAGGGTTTGGAGGGGGGTGGTACTGGCAGACCAAGCGACGGTTTTACGATTTTAACCGTTTCCATTCTATTTTCAGGTACATGCAGAACACACAAATGCTACGTGGAATACTGGTCACGGATTGGGGATTCAGAACCCCAATTCAAGAGGAACCCTATGTCTCCTAATATCTGAGCACCTCCACATTTTGGAAGCCTGGGAACATAATATATATATATATAATATATAATATAATGTCCATACCTCTCCTTACAGACTGAGCTCCCACAGTACTAGCTTTTCAAACATATTTACTAATACTTTTCGTAGTTTTGCATTGCTTACATGCTATTTTCATAAGACTATATATATAGTTTTTGTTGTGCCTTGAACTCCTGCTGTTGCATTTTAGCCATATATGCCTTGTCTCTAATAATTCTGGCCTGGAGCTGCAGCTTTTTGTGCAGTGAAACAACCCCAGTACAACATTAGCGGGAGCAGCAGATGGGGGATTTGGGTTCGTCATTGGAACAAATTGAACAGGCAGCGCTCTCATGTAGTGTGAATGTTTCGCTGGCACGGAACATTCTGGAATTGCACGGCTTCTTGAGGAAATTTCCTCTCTGCTGTCCTACAGACATTAACCGTCGCCTGTCCTTCTCGGCTCCCTTTGGACCCGGGCCGCTACCTGGCTGCCTTTCACTGTGAAAAGCCCAGTCTTATCCGTCAAATTAAGTCCAATATCTGTCAGGACCTATATCTCACAGGAGCTACCCTTAATTTCTTTTGGCACAGATGTCTGTCAGGTGACCCCTTTGAGATGGGTGGGGGGTGGGGGTCGGCCGGCAGGGTAGCTCAGGATAATAAATCCCTGTAACAATGTCTTTTTTGGACCGCTTTCTACCAGGAGCTCCACGGAGTGGGGAGTTCATTATAGTGTCAGGTGAAAGGTACAAATGAATTAAATTTACTCAGAGCCTTGTTAAGTCTTGGAGCTTAGCGGTGTGCCGGAGCCGCACTAAGCCCGATATGGCCGGCAGTTCTCAGAGATTCTGCTGTTATTTTGTGCAAGTCAATAAGGGGCTGGCTGTGATGTGGAAACCTCTGGCGTCCCGCTCCGGCGAGCCGTCCCGGCGCTCAGCGGACGCCGTCCCCTAGCCGCCGCGTGAAACAAGACAATTTGCTCCTAATGCTGAGGTATGAAATTGACCCCCCCCCCCAGGCAGCGTGCTCACTCCCCCCACAGGGACTGTTATCTCGGCTCTTCAGGCGCCGGGGTTCTACATCCCTCGCTTCCTCCATGTACGGGCCGAGCCTTGACCGGACCTCTGTGGGGGTGTGGAGCGGAATGCTGCCCCACCCCCCAGGCAAGCTTCATCATTGAGACTCTTAATGCACACCTGGTTGGCTGGATTTTTACTCTTTGGACCTGGATTACCCCACTCGGCTCTGGACAGTTAGTTACAGCCAGGTGATCTCAGGGAGGACCTCTGCGGACAGGCTAATGGGGGCTTGAAATACAACAGGACACGCTGCCACTGTAGCTGCAGAACGATGCCTGTTCCCATCAGCATAACATATTCAGAACTTTCGGATGGACTTCACACAGTGTGTCATGTGACATGAAAAGCTGCAGCAGTGGTAGTGGAGGGGGCTTCGGGGTGGGGGGTGGGGGGTGGCTGACTGAGGCACTGGTCTGAACATCACAGCTGGCTAATGGCCAGGGACCTTTATGAAGACTCATGGTAAAGCCTTATATCAAATACAAATATGATATATTTTAAATGGATTTTCCTCTTGGTAACATACAGGTTTGATTTTCGCTCTTATCATTGAGGTGAAACAGGCCAGGATAAAATCCTTCTGCATTTTTTCCTTGTTTCTATTTTTTACTGAGAACTTTTTGACTCCTGGCAGGTTCCGGATACGTCCTGACACCGTGGCGAGGAGCCAGTGATTTTTCAGTGAATGCCGCTTAATTACAAGCTACCTGATTTATTGGACTGGCAGTGGCGGCTAATCGTTCTTCGGGCGTACTTGATCTATCTGCAGTGGCAGGGGTGAGGATGCCGGAGAGCGTCCAGCAGAAAATGAACAGGACACACTAAGCGCAGCGGCTAACACAGTCTGCCATCAAACACAGTGTCTTTTACCTGAGTGTGTCGTCAGTTGGCCGCTGAAAATGAAGCTCAGCCTTTACAGCAGTGTTTCCCAACCCAGTCCTCGGGGAACACCGGACAGTCCTCGTTTTTGCTTTCTCTCAGCTCCCAGCACACCTGTACCAGGAAATCGGTGTTCCTGATTGGCTGGGAGCTGGGAGGAACCAAAAACGTGGACTGTCTGGGGTTCCCCGAGGACTGGGTTGGGAAACATTGCTTTACAGTATCCTTTGCTGGTTCCTCAGCGGGACACACACAGAAGAACACGCTCACAGTCCTAAAACATTATATTTATATTTCAGAAGTCATGAAGAGTGTCCAGATCTCATTAGACAGACCTCACACCCACACAGCTTGAATAAGGATTCATGCAGGGAATCGTATAGGCCGGAATCCTACCAATGTTATCCTCCTCTTCGCTTAAAAGACGCTTCTCTATGTTGTTAGTTTTTTTGCGAGGAGCTCAGTAAGAGGCGAAGCATATTATTGGATGGAGGCGCCGCTCTGTTGAAGCGTGATTGCTTTACCGGCACGGAATATTCTGCGATGTCAGCCTGGATGTGCGGGATCTACGTGATGCGAGAAAAGTCTCAATTTGAACAACAATTGTTTCTTCATTAAAAATGTATCAAAAGTAAAAGATGCACAATAGCGATGGAATAAACTAAAAACACAATTGAAAGAAATAAATCTGCTTTCTGAATCATAGTGTGCTCCTGTGCCTGTCTGTTCCCCCAACACCTACAGGTTTCCAGGTTCCATGGTTACCACTTATGGACTGATCAGTCAGCTGACATAGTACCAGAATGAAGCAAACCGGCCTCTCGTGTGCCACGAAGTCTAACGGTCTTCGAGAGCAGAAAGAACGTTTTGCCCGGAGGACAAACTCATGTCGACAACACAGGAGAAGCTGAGGCGTCCGTTTCTGACAGCTGACATAACTGTCTCCGTGGCCTTTTTTCCCCCATGCACTGTGAGCCTGGAGTTGGGTCAAGGGTTGGAAAATTACATCAGCAGCCTCAGAGATCAGAGAATTCGACCAATAGGCTTCAAGCCTGAAAAAGAACAACATCAACAGCAACTGCGCAGGGCTTTATGTACCATATAACCTGAATAGGATGCCTGTTTTGACAGCTGAGTTGAATTTGGGGTCATGCCACTTTCAAAGCTGGGCTAGGGGGCGGGGCTTGAAGACATGAATGTTCCTACCAGTGTGCTCTGATTGGATAAATCCCCATGTATAGTAGCTCTAATTGGCAATATGGCTCGGGTATCTCCCCTGTGAATCTGTCGCGGGGACGGCAGCCTTGACCTGTGTCCAGATGCATTATAAAGCATATGTGAATCACTCCGGATGACTCATCTAAGGCCAGGGTGACCTGAGGTTGCTTGGAGACTTTAATGAGGCGCTGGTGACGACGTGGCAAGTGTGCGCGGAGACCTGTGTCGCACGGGGACTGCTGCTTCTTTTCATTTGTCGTGTAATTCGTGAGAGTAGAGGAAAGATTCACTTAATTTCTCACTCCCGGTACCCCCTGCAAATGTGCCTGTCTGATTCAATCTAGGGCGAATCTGTCAGGATGGGACAGACCGGAGGATGCAGGAGTGGGCATGATGGCAAACACAAGGATTGGGGGGGGGGGGGGGCTTGAACCCGGTAAACCACACAACACAACGGCAATGCCGCAACGGGGCAGAAAAAAACTTGGAAGGCCAAAAAAACAGGAGAAACAA
>JAODKM010000042.1:4775568-4798604 GCA_026780845.1 Petrocephalus sullivani
GGGGGGGGGGGGGGGGGGGGGGGGGGGGGGGGGGGGGGGGGGGGAGGAGGGGGGGGGGGGGGGGGGGGGGGGGGGGGAGGGGCTTGAACACGGTATACCACACAACACAACGTCAATGACGCAACTGGCTAGCAAAGAACTTGGAAGCACTAAAACACAGGACTAACAAGAGAGCAGACGAGAGGCAGCTGGGAATGTTTCAGGCGAGGGCAGGAGCGAGGGGTGGGACTTAACGAGCACCAGAAGGGGTTTGTTAGAGCTATGCCAGGGAGGAGATGGGGGGGGGGGGGGTATCCCATACAGTGGCCCCGAATTTGATGTATGAATACATTTATAGCTGCTTACTGACGCTTTGATTCCTGGTTACTTGTATAGTAGAAAATTTCTTCATTGTTGTACGGAGCTTTTTGGTTGCAATGTCAGCTGCAAGCTTCTTTCACCCCCACCTCCTGGAAATTATACCACCCCCCACCCCACCCCACTCTATACTGAGCTCAGTCTTTCAGGAGAACTTAGCTCCCCCATAAACACGCTCCCTCGGGTAGGATTATTGCATTTTATCGTATTTCCAGAATAGAGATTAGAAGCCACCTTCCCCGCTCGCCGGCACAGAGAGATGGTTCTCAGAGGGACTCTGGAGGAACATTTGGTCGGCTCAGAAAGTGAAAGAACAGTTTTGTTTGCCTGATATGCCTGTGAAAATCAGGCTGCAAATTTTGAAGTTTTATATCATAATTAGGCATCATTTCATTTCAGGCCCACTAGTCAGCCCGAAGTGTCTGAAAACACCTCACCGGGTGGGAAGAGAAAATGAATGAGGGTGAACACTCTCCACTCCCCCCTCCACCCTGCATTAAATTTACTCTGCAGATCTTGGTGGGTTGTTTATACGCCGAACAGCGATATCATGCTTTGGGGAGATGTCACATCTCAAACTGCCCCTGGATCCAGCATCTGGTGGAACATGGTTTCATATTACAGGGACGATGGGCCTCGGTGAACAAAATTTGTGAGCACAACATCTGATCTCAATTACTGCAGGGAAACAAAGATGGTATCGCTCAGCCCGAGAGGACCCGGCCGAGCGGATCGTCTCCGGATTGTCATCTCATTCATGCTCCTGCTGAGAAACGCTGATAGCAGTGTGAAGAACATCTACCCCCCAGGCTGACATTCACAATGAGGTGACACTGTCATATCTAGCAGCTATGGTGGTACAGAGTGTTCTCTGCTAAAGGGTGTTGGCTATGGCATGACTGTCCATTGTGGATTACACTAAGTCATAACATTAAAGGACAAAATCTTTTCATTAGATTCCCCGCTGCTATAACCTTTTGACCTAAATATTTATTGTGCTCTTAAACCTTTGTTCCAATGAGTCAAGCTCACATCAATGGTCCCATTGTTCATTGCTGTCTGTCACATTATGAGGTCTTAATTGTCACAATGATGGATGGTGAATGACTCTTTCATAAATCAGTGCAGCTACACTCTGTTTCACCATATGTTTGAGGAGTTTCTCCCATGTGGTTGTCGCTACGGCAACAGGTATGCCCGCCGGGGTTGACTTCCACTGACTTGGGGAGTGGTCTGGGGGTGATACAACTCGCTGACACGGCTTGCGTTTATGCGTAATCAACGAGTGTGACGCGGATGTCAGGTTCGAGTCCGCTGGGGGAGGAAACTCGGTTATCTTAGCCGGTGACATCATCACCATGGAGGACTGTCAAACAGCTCTGAGCAGAGAAAGGAACTTGAATGAGAAACCTGCTGTATGATGAGGTAGCTCTGTGCCAGAAATCACCTACTGGGGAAATCTAAGTCTGAGAGACCTTATCATAGAAACATCCGGAATAATACTGTTTAGTCCAGTTTTATGACTAAGAATGCTTAGTAATGCTCTGGAATATGAAGTGTGTTCTTCATAATAAGGGCTTCAAAGGAAGCAGCACACATACGCAGGTCATCGAAATCAAAAGGGCAGAAACATTTTTTCAGCATATTCTTTGAGTATTATTGTATATATATTGAACCAATATTGTATGAATAGTACATAGTGGTACAGCCCATTTAAAATGCATTACCAACTTATGGTATTTTCATAGCTACATACAGCTTGTTAATAAAAAATAAAATACGTGGAGGTGCTGTGATATCTTGGTAAATCTGATCCGGATTTGTATGTGATGTTGGATGCTGGCATATTTCTGTAAATAAATATGAGACATGGAATTATTTTTTTATATTTATGGACTATAGACTTCTGTATAAAATATTTGGTTGAATACCGGTGATCAGAATAAGGACTCCTTTGTAATAGTAGCTGTAACTAACCTTCACTAGGGATCTTGGGGACTTTGAAATTATTTCTTTATCATGTGAAACCCTATGTACACAATTTGAGGGAGATAAAGAATGTTAAACATATGTTTTAAGACACTCGGCTAAATATATGCACTGGGCTAAGGGATCTGGGGTCACTGAGGCCCCTCCCCACCGGTTGCCATAGAAACAGGTTCCAGCCATGTTGCACTTTCTCTCTGCTATATGATGACTGCTCCTAAGGTTTTTGAAGATATTGCTACATTGGAGCGGGGCTTCCATCCCATGGCAAAGCTGAACAGAGCTGAAAGCCCCAGGTTACAGGCAACCTTCCACTAACAATTTTGCATTCTAGGAATGTTTACTGAATTTTATGATTAAGCTATGGAAATGTTGAAAGTGTCCAGTTTTCCTGATGTTTCCAGAACATTATTCCAGTACTACAACTACTAATACAACTAAGAATAAACACTAAACCCAATGGAGGCCATGCTAGAACAGTGGGTAACCATGCTAGAACAGTGGGTAACATTCTCACATTATGCCTTAAAGGTCAAGGGGTCAAGATTGAACAACCTGTTCATGGTATATATTTCTAGCAGTTTAATAAACTAATATTTTAGTATAAAACAATATTTTTCAACAGTAATTATGTTAAAAGGATGTTCAGGCGATAATTTCATCGTGCTGACATTAACAGAACCTTCGTTTAAATGTAAAATGTGCAAATAATGTTCCATTAATGTTACGGCGAGAACGTTCTCTGTCAGTTTTAGAATTTTAGAAGAAGGCTAACACCTGGCTGATCCCACAGCCACAGAGAAGATCAACGCAAAGGCTTGGCCATCACAACAAGCTGGCGATTCCTCAAAGTGGGCTTTGATTCCATCATTTTGCCATCACTGCCGCTTCGTTGTCTCATGGAACGAACATCATTTTTGTGCTCGTTGATGCGAGCAGGACAAAGGGAGCAGGTGCTACTCAGCTGAAACCCATTACGGTATTTGTTCCTGTCTGCTCTAAAAAGCAGATTTGCCATGAAGTGACTTCCTCTTAGCGAGATGAACTGCTCAATTCAAGGGTTTTTAAAAGGTCAGGGGCCACCGGCGAGCTATTGGAGACGAAATCGGACCAAAGGGACAGATCCAGACAGGTCAGAGAGGAAGCTATTGTTGCAGAAGCTCAAAAGTTCACATAGCACAGTCAAAGTGCATGTTTTGCATTTAGGGACATATATTTGTTATTTGTAGTGTTAGATGACCATGTTCGGCAGGTGACCAAGTCTGTCGGCTAATGTAGGTGACCGTGTCTAGCAGCTAATGTGAGTGATCATATCCAGCAGCCACTGACTTATCTGCATGTTGTGCTGTGCTGCCTTGCGTTTATTATCCCCAGCTTAGGACGTCAGCCCGAAGCTGATTGGGTCAGGTTAATGACGAGGGCAGGCTGAGCACACCGCAGAAACAAGGCTAACGATGTCATGAAATATGAATGGTATTACTGCGGCCAAGAAAGCCCAGCTTGCTGATTATTAGCGCACTTACACAGACGAAACTAATGAGCGCTACCGTGGTCTAGCGAGCATCCGGCCCGTACCCCCTTATCTGATGTAACCGACTTCTTGGAGCATACGAAGGCTTCGGCACGGCCCCATACTGTTCCCATACTGCTAAATTGATTCAGGATAGTTGGTTTAATACTAATATTTACAGTAATTACTAATTTTTTTTTGCTTCATTCATCTCACCAAAGAGGGTTGCATATTAGCTCTGTAAAACGTCCATGGACAGGAACATAGTCAGAACAATATCCCAGCCACGGGATGGTTTCCATTCATCGCTGCGCATAACACTTCTTTGACTGGTAATCATGAATGAAACATTACCTACGCCCCCTGTGCCTGGCTGGCTCGTCTCCAGCATCAGCGTGGACCTTCACCTGCCCCACACCTTGCAAAGAACTGTGTTTAACATGCAGCCATTGCAGCGTGACCGATGAAAGCTATGCTACTCAGGTGTAAATTTGACTCTTTCCTGAGAAGCAGGAGACACATGACATTCCTCTAGCCGGGAGGTCTTCACCTTTCATTCATATGCTGTTAGTTTTATCTGTAAAGAATTGTGTTTGCTATAATAGGCCTGTATTGAGCTTGTTTACTACAGCAAATTAATATAATTCCTTTGATACATTGTCTTTAATTGATTCCACTGGAAGGCAGGGCAGGCAAACATTATGTTTAATATTTAATCAGTGCTGAGTTAGCAAATATGCAAGGTAATACTTGGATTAATCACTATATTTTGAGAACCATGCAAACTCTGGGGTGTTCTGTTACACCCTTTGCAGTGCATAGGCTGTGAGATGTTCTAAACAGTTAAGTTAGAAGTTGCTTCTGTAGAATTTTAAACCTTTAAATACCTTTAAATTTAAAGACCTTTAAATACCAACAGGAGAGCTGTTATAGATTTTGGGCCCCATGAAAACATATGATATTGGACCCCCCACCCAGACTTATCCAATGACAATACAAATTTTTTAGAGCCCCTGTCGCTCAGGGGGCTTTTGAGTCATCACAACCCCTCCCCCCTCCACCAACACCAACTCTGAATTCCAATCACCATCTGTCTGTAGATAAATGTTGCCTCTATATTTATTGATTTAGTTAGCACTACACCCAAATCAGCTTACTGATTAGTATATGCACATATAGTAATTGCATATAATAAAACAGAAATCATTAAAGAGGCAGTAAATGAACAGGCAGAACAACATAAAAACGAGACACCAATGTCTGACGAGAACTGCAGCCTTTCTGTGTTTTTGGGTTAAAGTGCATATTTTAAGCGGTGGTTTCAGGGTCGTTTCCTGGATTATGTGAAGGGGCTGCAGTTCAATCTGACAAGAGGACAGTCAGATGTCTTTGAAGATGAGGATTACATCAACCTCAATCGCAGTTTGGCGACATCCTGCAAGTAAGACTGTGATATTACCAAGGTTCAGAGCCTGATATGGGCCTCAAGTGGAACCCAGCAGAAGAGCACCAGGACAGACAGAATGTGAACATTTAGGGAGAAGATGAGCAAGATGATCAGAAAGGTGCTGACTAGGTATCTTCTGGCACGGGGAGAGAGAAACAGACTGGAAGAGGAAACCAAGAACGGACGGAATATGTTCGGCTCACTGCATGTTTCTCTGTCCAGGCAAATTTAATTTCTGACCTGAAGGGAGCTATAGTCTCTGTCCACAGCTGCGTAAAAGATCAGGAGGAACGGCGCTGTGGCCGGCGTTAGCTGTCAGAGTTATGGCCTAGACAAGGGCAAAAGGAGGGCATTCGCACGCCTGCCGTCGCATTCAACACCCGCAGCCTGAGAACTCGAGAGTATTAGCCAGCCGCTCCAGCTAGCGGACCGCTAGGACTTTATCCAGCTGGATAGGCTTATGGAACGATTTGTGTTAGCAGGTTCTGAAAAACACACATGCAGGGTTTCTCCTACAGCAGGGACCTGCAACCTCTCTGTCACCATACCTTAAAGGGCCAGTCCAGTTTTTTTATTTTTTTTTAATGAATGTACATTCCGTAATGACAGAGATGCCTTCATTGCTATTTATTTCTAATGCAACTATATCTGAACTTGACAATAATTAACTGATTAAGATCTGCTGACTCAGGTCCCTTGATCATCACAGGCAGACCATAAACGTTATGTACAGTTGTAGGTCACATTAATACATACTTATAGTTATAGGAAAAGAATCTAAAATATACATAGCGCATAATGTTAATCAGACATGTTACTGGTGCACGTAGCAGAGTGACCGAGTAATAATTGTAATTAAGGACATACAGAGCAAAATGACAGGAATCTTCAACGCATGCTCAAAACGAGCCGGTTCCGCTGCCTGCTGATGTGGCGCCTTTAACTTGGGTTACTGAGAAAATAAGAAATAAAAGGCTGGGAAGGACAGAGACGCCTGTTTCCGCGGCTGTTCCGCCAGCACCTGCAGAGCTGTGCACGATCGCCTCACCTAAGGGCAGTTATAGGCGGGCGACGGGAGCGCGTCTCGGGCTGGGCAGCGCGCACCGCCCGTCATCGGAGAGCACGCTCATTCAGGGCGAAGATGGGGACAGTGCGCACTCGGCTCGCCGTGCCTCCCGAACCAAGGACCAAGAAAAGTACCTGTCATCATTTATGATTCAGGAAAAGTGCGCACTGTCTGTCATTTCCCGTGGGATCTCCTCGCCCGAATCACCATGTGAGTATCCGGCTTCTTTATTTCACCTTGAAACGGGATAAATCAGTTGAATGCAAAGTACGTGCTTATTTGCTGGGTGGACACGGAGTGCGATATCATGGATGAGAACGAAGTTGCATTTAACACAAGGGAAAAAATCCTTGCAATTCATATGAACACGCGTGTTAGTGAGTCACCGAATCCTGGATGTATTTCACCCAGAAGTATTGGGAATATATACGGAAAACGCGGCAGCTGCTTAAATATTATTTTCATCTTTATTCCCGTGTTAAAAATTATGCATGTTTCCAGTGCGATGGATTATTCAATTTAATTGCACTAAGGTGCATTCAAATAGTTTGAATGTCCTTATTCGGGAGCCGATATAAAGAACTGGGAGAGCTGAAAGGTTTTTTTGGGATACGTAACTCTACAACAACTAAATTCTGTTTTTGGATATGCGTCTCGTTAAAGAACATACTGTGCCGTTTCTGTATTTCGAAAAAGCACGGGTCTGCTGGTGGGCTGATGCATGTAGGGACAGCGCGTTAAAGGCACATCATTTCTGTGTGTGTCTCCGACAGCGCTGATGTCCTTACGCCTTCGGGCGTTTTGCGCGCGCGCTTGTATTATCCGTGCATAACCTTGGCGTGCATTAAATTCTGCTCCGTGTTGTAGCCGACGTTCCGTCCAAATATGTTAGCCTTTTAAATTAGTAACTATGGTCAAGGTATGTCGACCATCTCGGACTATAACTGGACATATTCTGCAGATGCTGTGGTTAATGGACCAGAACCCCAATGTACAATAACCCGTGAGACGAATTTGAAACGATTTTAAGGAATGATTCCTATTTTATCCATGCATCTTCAGTCCTACGGGGCTGACTCTATCCCACACTATAGGAAGGAAAGGAGACATTATACGGGATGCATCGTTTGGCTTTATTTAGATGTACCGTAACCGTGTTGATTTGGGTACACATGAAATACAGCATCACCCAATTAAATGCCTTTGACGTCATACACCCGCAAAGCACATCAAAACGGGCACCAGCAACGCGCTCATGCCCCTCGGATCTAATCGAAATGGGCCAGTGAAATACAGATCCCAGGCAGCCGATGCGATCAGCAGCGCAGATTAGCGGTCCTGCCATCCGTCCAGGCACGTCAAACCAATGTGCACTATTTTTATACGGTATGTCGTGTGCTCAGATATGAGTTACATCGTTTTGGTGGTCTTTCGCCCTTTCTTTTAGTTCGCAACCCCCTTCCCTTGACAGTGCTGCGCGAATACCTGCATTGCACTCAGAACAAATTCGGTTTAAATATAGAAACTGCACCACACAGAGAGACAGACAGTCTCGCGTGGAGGGCAGAGATGAGCGAAGCGTGCTGCTTCTCAATTATGCAACCGATTCATCTGCATTCCAAATTTCCGCGCAGCCCCTCTCCCGCGCGTCCACTGACGTCACTGTGTCACGGTGTGACGTGTTAGCCCAGATTCTGCCACACTGGCTTAGGCCTATGCCAGTTTCAGGGAGTCAAAGTAAACTGATGTATGCTCATCTAAACCTTAAATTGCTCTTGATGTGGTAAGGGAATAGTCAATCTGTCTGATTCCAGATTTTTTGTGTCTGGCAAAACTATGTGGGCTATGCCGCTAAATAACTAAATAAATGCCCACGGTAAAAAATGTATTTTGATGAAAATGTCCTTCATGGTGTTCATTTACAGTTCTAAAGGCAAGCAATATGCTTTGTTTTTATTCTAGAGGTGTGTTTGGGAAGGCAGAGATCAATGCTAAGCACTTTGTATTTTAATATTTCTGTAAAAATTACTCTCAGTTGAAGAAAAATGGATTGGTTTCCTTCCAGGCAGCATCAGGGTTCAAAGAAGCGTGTGAAGATTCACCCCAACACCGTAACGGTGAAGTACTCCACCCACTTTCCACAGCCGGGGGATGAAGGCTATGACGACGCACCCTCTTTCGAGGACTTTGGGACTTTCATGGAGGAGAATCCTGACAGGAAGCTGCTCGCCGACAACAGGCAGGGCAGAACTTTCTTCGGCACCATGGACCCTCGGCCCAAACCAGCCGGAGAAAGGCGGGAGAACGGGGTGGGTGAGCAGCTGCAGAGCTTCGGAGAGGCGTCCGTCTTCACCTCGCGGGTCACCTGGGCCGCGCTCTTCGGGGCGGCTCTGGCCCACGGCTGTGTGGCGCTCATCACGCGCCTGGCGGCCGACCGCTCCAAAGTGCCCTCCCTGGAGCTGCTCTTCATTCGCTCGGTGATCCAAGTGTTCTCCATTGTGGTCGTGTACTACCAGCAGGAGGCGCCGTTCGGGCCCAGGGGATATAGGCTGCGGCTCTTCTTCTACGGCGTATGCAACGTCATCTCCATCACCTGCGCCTACACCTCCTTCGCCATCGTGCCGCCCAGCAACGGCACCATCATGTGGCGGGCCACCACCACTGTCTTCAGCGCCGTGCTGGCCTTCCTGCTCATCGACGAGCGGCTGGGCCTGACGGACGTGGTCACCGTGGTCACCAGCGTGTTTGGCCTCTGTCTGGTCATGATCCCCAACATCGTAGGCGAAGATAAGACCCCGCTGGGCTTCTGGAAAGAGGCTTTTGGATACACCATGACTGTCATGGCTGGTCTTACCGCTGCCCTCTCAATGATTGTGTACCGGGCCATCAAGGAGCGGGTAAGCATGTGGACAGCCCTTTTCACCTTCGGCTGGACGGGCACCGTGTGGGGAGCCTCAACCATGTTCGTTCTGCAGGAGCCCATAATCCCCCTGGACGGGGAGACATGGGGATACCTACTGGGCATTTGCGTCTGCTCCACTGTGGCATTCCTGGGAGTCTACTACGCCCTGAACAAGTTCCATCCTGCTCTGGTGAGCACCGTGCAGCACCTTGAGATCGTGGTGGCTATGGTCCTCCAGCTTCTCGTGCTACGCATGATCCCGTCCATCTACGACGTCATCGGTGGCTTGATCGTCATCATCAGCGTCTTTGTCCTCACCGCGGTCAAGCTCTACTGGGTGGGCAGGAGCAAGCGGGAGGAGTACCAAGAGATACTCGACTCCCCGATTAAATGAGCCCCGCCTACTCGTGTGCAGTGTTCTCATTCGCTGATGTGCAGCTGGACAGTGTCATGAATGTTCGAGTCATGATGTATTTATTTTGCACTGTGTTGTAAAAAAAAGACGTTGTGAGCTGTGTTGTGTCTTAGTTGATGTATAAAATAAAAATACTCTGCAATGCCTATGCTACAATTTACTTCAATTATATATTTTTCAAGTCAGCTTTAAGGTTTTGTGCATTCTAGTCTTTTAACGAGAAGCTGTCTTAGATATGGTGCGACAATCCTATCAGACAGGTGAGTCATTGTTTCAAAAATCAAGATGATTACCAAGAAGTCGTTTGCCAGAAAAATCTGTAAAAGGGACATTTTGGTGTGCGCTTGGTACATCTATACAGCTGTCCTCCCCAGGCTATTAATTTTGAAATTTGAAATATTTAAATGACTTCCGTTTCTTGAGTTGCATTGCAACCAGACACTCAGTAAATGAGCAACAATACAAAATCTAGCTACTGTGTACTGAGTAAATTTTGCACTGAAAACTCAAAAGTACTGGCAGCACTGATGCCAAGATACAGAAATAAATCCTCACTGGGGGCGACTGTTTTATTTGATGCCTTCAGTCAGGATGAACCTAGATGCCCTTCTCTGACGATTGAACTCCTGTTACAGTTACAGCAAGGGCATGCCAACGAACCCTCTCTAGATAACATTGATCTGGTGCCTCAGAAGCTGGGTTTCTGAGCTCACATGCAGGATAAGAACCGACCCACTAGAGGGGCATCTGAAATCACAAGTATTAAAAGCGTATGTGCTGTCCTGCAAACACAAACAAACATTCGGCCACTCTAATGTGTTTTATCAATGTTGAATAGCTGTTGGTAACCAACAGGCCAGTCTGTCTGTTTAATGATCTGTGGGCAAGGAGGAATGGAGTGAAAATGGTAAACAATTTGCATCAATTTAAACCACATTGCTAAACGAGCATTTCCCCCATCTGTCATCAGGAAAATCATCGCTAGATTCAGCTTCCGTTACCTACAAATATTACCGTTTTAGTCTCAGACTGGATAAGGAAATAAGGAATTTTAATATTTTTCCTCGATGCCACCATACTCAGCTTAAAGTTTTATGACGGTAATCTTCTTAACATGTACAGTTTCTTTGCACAGGGCTGGTGCAGCTCCAGGGTGTGGATGGTGTGTGTGTGGGGGGGTCAGGGTGTGGAAGATGGAAGGCAGTAGGAATCATGTTAAGTTCTGAGAATGTGACTCACACCTAAACACCCAGCCCGGGAGCCTCCATCACAAGCCGCGGTCACACAGATTCCGTTTAGCATCTTAATTTTTAGCCACCATCTTGTTGCACTTAAGAATATTTTTGGTGTCAAATGGGTTTGGCAGGTCGCCTGAGGAGTGATATATCATTCTTTTTTTGAGATTTGCTCTCCGGGTTGCCTTTAGGAGAATTATCCATTTTTAATGTTATGATTCTATAAGTTTCACTTTGAAAAAAACTTTTTTTTTTATCATCACAGCATCTTAAACGTGTTGATACACACATTTAGTCCCTAAAATAAACACCCCCTCAATACAAGAAAACTATGCTTCCCAAATCATCCACCAGATGGCAGACTTAACAGACTTTATTTAAGGATTATGTTAAGCAAGGCTTTAATACAACTAATGTATTTAATTGACACGCCGTTTTTATCTTTCCTTCACATTTTCACTCAGCTGCACAGGCACACCTGATACACAAGGCTAGCCCAGTCTGGCTATTGAATATACAGTTTTAGTGTCCCTTAAGGGTTTCTACTCCGCGTAATTCTGAGAGTAATGGCTTAAGCATTACCTCCCACGGGGGCAGTATTGTGACTTATACAGAGAAATGCATAAATGTGAGGCTAAATCACAGGCCTGGTAGAACCATTACAGGGAAGCGGACTTATAGAAAGCTGCAGAAAGTGTACATGTTGTCAGGAAAACACCTTCTTTTTTCCAGCACCGCTGATTCATTCTGACGTCACGCCATGTGCCAGCACAGTAATAGCGGATTCGAATTTGGGTGCCTTAATGTTCAGGAAAAACCACTATGTTGAAAAGAACAGCCGTTTTATTGGGTACCTGTCACAGGGGCAGCCGTTGTTATACAGGAAACAGATAACATCCTTCACTCTTTGTCCCCAGAAGGATGGAGGAAAGTTATACGGTGACTGGCGTGATCTTATGTGATGTCACTTGCATCAGTTTAAACGACATCGCTAAACAAGCATTTCATTGATACATATATGTCAGCTAATCCCATATTGCTTTGATTAGCCTGATAAGAGGGTGCGAGAGATGGGTAAGTGGTCGGTACATCACATCATGAAAACAGAGTGCCTGACCTCATCCCAAAGAGGGGGCAATACTCCGTGCCCAGTCAACACCCAAAGCTCTAATTCTGCAAGGTAAAAAATAACTGAAGATCTTATTTACTAATTCTCTTATTCCTCCAGACCAGACAAACATAATTATAATGCCCACCCAAAACACATATGTTTTATTTTTAGCCTGCTGCTTTCGTTTTTGACAAATTGACAAGAATGTGAGTGCCTTGAGGTTTTATGTCAAGCACCTTGAACTAAATACTAAGATCCGGCATACGGTAAATAAAACCAAATTTTAAAGCAGGGCCTCAGATGTAGATCAGCTATTCATATTTTGCACTGATAAATGTTTTTTTTTCTCTCGCAAATTCTGGATCTTTAAGTTTTTCACAGCGAGCCATGCTTTGTGACAACGCATGCATATACACACACATGCACATACACAGACATGCATATACACAAACATACATATACACACATGCATATACACACACATGCATATACACAAACATACATATACACACACATGCATATACACACACAGATGCATATACACACACATACATATACACACATACATATACACACATACATATACACACATACATATACACACATGCATATACACACACAGATGCATATACACACACATACATATGCACACAATACGCATCGCACTGTGTTTGCATGTGGTCCTATTAAATTGGTCCAGGTTGGTTCAAGCCTGACATTTAGTGGTGTGGAGGTGGTGAGGTGATGCTTTTGACCACTGACACTATAGATAGCTAGGCACAAAAATGATTATGGGTGAATGATGTTAAAATCCATACCAGCAATGCTGCCATTACTTCAGAAATGCATTTAAGCACATAAAGGCATATAAGATGATGTGACCGTACTTAAGAAGGTTGGTTTTTGGTAGTTCACCTCACTGGAATCAGAATGTGTCTACTCACGGCTGCCAGGTAAGTCACACAGCTGCAGTTGTCTCCAAAGTGAAGAATGCACTCTGCGACGGATTAGTGTCCAGGTGAAGGCTGTACCATGGTAGAAGTCCAACGGCTTCTAGTGTGGTCAATGACGATAGACAGATGGGTTATTTGGAGATACAACAGAATCAGCGGATGGCATAGCTACACCCTCCTTAATAATGCACCATGGTTAAACTGCGTTATTTAAATCTGTATCTATTCGAGGTCCATTCCGGATACATGCTAAAAAGCAGTGGCACTTTCTGGTCCTCCCTCCAGTTTGCACCTTCTATACCACCTTTCTAACTAACGCATTATGGTGTCTCACCAGACAGATGCACACGACCTCATGCTGAATATTACAGAAGCTGCAGAACTGAACCTGATGGCATCTGCCCTTCGAAAAACACAGCTTATTCGCATATGTTAGTAGTAAATGCTTTAGTCAAATAGGCTAGTCACAGATGATTTTTATACAAGTATATACCACCTAGACATGGCCTCATTTATGTTTATTGCTGACAAGGGATATATATATATATGTTATTTTGTCAGTTTTGTAGGTTTTATGAGCCCGAAAACAGGTAGACCGAAACGATGAGTATCAGTTACATGTAGTTTTTTTATTCTGTCTCTTAAAAAATAGTTTTTTTTCTGCTTTTTCCCTTTCCCACAATAAACATCGAGATGTTTAAAATCAATGGCATGAGAATGAGCACCCACCCGAAGCCACCCCACCCCAAATGAGAATGAGAAGGAGTGAATTATGCTGAATGTACCGTCGGAATTTGCAATGCCGAATATCCAACAAAGAACGCTCGGTATTCCCATGCATGCGATATAAATATCGATGCTTTTAATGTGTAAGAATCCTCTGCAAATATGCAATTAAAAGAGGTCTGTGATAAGGGTGCAGTTTTCCGATTCAAAGGGAATAATAAAATGTACGGTGAGATACTAGACAAATAATTATGAATTAATATTTTAAAATAAAACTTAGATATGCATAAACTTAAATTATAAACTTAATTATTATTCTACTGGAAATTTTCAGTGTCGTTTCAAACAACAAAATTATTTATTATGGTGTATAAATGACATTTTAAAGCAGGAGCAGTGATTCATCTATTTTTTTAAATATAAATATGCAGATGAGAATATTTTTAACGATCCACTCAAGACAGTAGCATTCCGTACAGACACCATCAAATTATAACTCCATTTCAATGCTATTGAATGAGAAAATCCCACTATTTATATAACGCAAGCGCTGGTGTGGCTTGACTGACAGGAGTTTTATCCAATCAACATGAGAAGACTACTTGCGCCGGACCAATGGGAGGCTGCTCGGGCCGGCAGTCGCCGAAACAAGTTAGATTGAGGGAGGACGTCTCATGTTGGAAGCAGTGTCTTCAGAAAGGCGTACCTATTCCACTGTGTTTTATTTAAAAAATCGTCTTTATTGTCTGCTTCTTGCACCGACAGTGGTACTTTTCCATCGCGGCTTGTTTTACGGCTGCCGGCTTTCTAAAAATACAGTGCACAGGTAGGAAAATGATTTTGCCCTTTTTTCTGCTCATTTTTGTTTGATGCCACATCATGCCAGCGTCTGGGCGATCTGATGCCTCCTTCACTCTTTAAATCCGGATCAGCTTCCATATAACGGAAACTTTAAAGGTGGAATAGGAGTACAGGCATTTTAATTAAGTTTAATGTTTTGAAGTAGGCGCATGCACCTTAATCTTGTATTTTATTATGTTCCTTTTCCCATAGGCTAAGTATATGTCATGCAGTAGGTGTATATATACTATGGTCAGCATTTTCATATTACCATGGTATGTATGTTAACTGTTTTTTTTTTTTAAAGATTAAATGCGTTAATTCAGAATTAATCTCGGCAATGGATTTTGTTTGACATGCCGGGTCCCGTTTAGCAGAGAAAAGAAAAATCTCCTATCCCTCTATGGGATGTAGAGATGACGTGACTCTTATGGGGAGCTGGCAGATCGCTCGAATCACGCCTGGAAGCGGTCCCACGGCATGCGGAGCCGCATGGCCCCTGCCCCAGCCTTCAGAAGGGTTCGCCAGCCGGGGGGAAACATGGCTTTCGATTCGTGGCAGAGATCACGTTGGTGATGGTGTGTAACTGGGAAGCCTGCATGGGAATCATCCCCGTCTGTGCGACGGGAAAGCGGGTTTGCGGGAAACCTTGGAAGTTTTCACCATTAAGCAATGGGAGATGTATGTTACTGGCCTCAATTCGCCGGCTGATCCTCTGCTGTTGAAGGATGAGAACATGTAGGCTTGTGGTTGATGATATCTGCCATGCATCAGTCTGTTTAATCTGCTGTGTTTTGGCATGAATTCTCGTGTACTTAAAAAGGGATAGTTGTGGAATAGGCTACTATGAACTGTAGTTGGTGGACGTGAAGTGTTTTGATATTTTAAAGAAGTTCTTTTATGTAATAAATAGCATGGACCCAAAAATGGATTAAACAGACCTCAGGGAGGGCGAAGCATTCCTCTTTCTGTGTTTACTTCCATATTACTGGGCTGCATGTGGTGGGCCATGTAGTTGGGGGAATGTTTGGGGAGAACTTTCGGGCAGTCCCACAAATAAAGCAAGAAAGCCTGGACTGCTGGTTTTCAACAGTAAGTGCAAACGCGAGGTTTGTTCATGACCGGTCTCTGAGTGAATTCAAGTGTGGGACCGATCGTGTGAAGATACATCCTTTAATCGGAACATCAGGCTGGCGTGACATTTCCGAAGCAGTGAGCTTCTTTTCAGCCTTCTGTGTTCGGCCTTGCACCAAACTGTTTACAGGTAACTTGGTACTGATTTCAGCACTGGCTGCATGCGACTGTTTCTTACATTTTTTTTCTTTCATTTTCTTATTCATTTTATCCTGGATGGCCATCAGAACCATATTTTATGACGTCTGACCTTAATGTTCCTTGAAGTTTGGTGGATGAGCTGATGCATTGTAGAAATTGTCGGAAATTGGAGGGTGCGGGGTGGGGCATAATTACATACTGTCTAGAAGAAGGCTCTCACTATCCCTCAAGACCCCTAGAAGGTAGGGTGTTGTAATGTCTGAAACTGTCCTAAGCCTCCTATTACCCAGGCTTGCTCTTAGAATGATTGTCTACCCTGCCGTGATCTCTGCTGTAATCCCGAGTCAGGCTGTGATTAGAGCCTGCTTGCTCCATGTGTTATTTTCTGCGTAATTACGGTTTGTGGGAGGGCGTTTTCAGGGTGCGTTTGGGTGACGCACTGGGTTCTCGATGGCGTTTCCATCGGCTTTCCGCCCAGGATGGAGTCTTCCATTCCCGGGTTTCTCGTCCGACTTCTGGATGCTGTCAGGTTGGATATCTGGTAGGACCTTGTGTGTAGCTCCGCGTTGACGTGGATCGCCCTCCGGCGTCCTCCTCGCCCCCTCTCTGGCTTTTGTTACTCTCGGCTTGAGTCAGGCTGATGGCCTGGACCCGTCCTGCAGTCAGATGGGTGGAGGATCAGTCCGTGAGCCTGAGGCCTTCTGGAAATACAGCTCTGAGTCTGCAAAGTGGGAACTCAGACCACTGGATATACTAATCTGTAATGTAGCCGATAGCTGCACACCGTGTGCGCGTATAAACACACACGGGCGCTCCATTTAACTGAGTGAGAAGAAATGGCGGACCTGCTGTTATAACCTCTTATTAAAATTTCAGATCACGAGAAGGTTGTATCCGAGGCTGGCGGGGAGGTTTCTCTCCCCCGAAGCTCGCTACCCGGGAGAGGTGGATTGTAAGCAGGTATTTATACAGTTATTTCCTTTGGGAGGTCCCTTGAGCAGAATATATCGGATTTATAGACATTGCCCGCTGGTCCCCTGCAGATGGAAAGGCTCTCTTTTTTTTCCCTCCAAATTTTGTGACATTTTGACACACGGTTTGAAATTTGGTAAAAGTGCTTTAATTCTAGCTGTGTGTGTGCATGTAGCACATTGAAGCCAGGCATTGCCAATTTGCTGATTGTTTAGGAGTGCCCCCTTTGACTAGAGATTTGTGGTCTTGTCACCTGAGTCACTTGTTGCTTTGCAGGCCATATCTGGGGTCCCGTCCGTTCTGAACACTATGGGTTGGAAAAGCCAAACTGATCTGGGAGGTGGTCTTCAGTTTCGATTTCAGTGAATTGCCTGTAAAAACTAATCAGAATCAAGTATTTGTACATGAGGAGTTGATTTTTTTTTTTTCTTCTTGGCTGCGTTGAAGATTTAGTTCTTTGATCTGTCTTTGAGTATGACTGAATACATCAGGACTTGTTCCGTAAAACCTAGGATAGTTACAAGCCAGAATGATTTCTCTGTCCTAAAACTGGAATCTTTTTTAACATGTATGCATATTTTTTGTTATTCATGGCTAGGTTCTGTCAATTAATTTAGGCAAAATACGCTTCTGAGCAGTTGATTTTCATCGGTTTATTTTCGAAGGATCTCTAAATACGCTGATGTATTGGGAGTAATTATTCCAAGAATGTCCCCATGGAGTGATTTCAGCAGTTTATTTATTATTTTGCATTTATTGTGGAAAAACAGCTGCTGGTTTATTGTTTTATGGAGATTTTACAGAAAAATTCTATCAGTGGGTAGTGATACTTGGGAATGTTTTGTGCAGACTCGTCGGAAGGATGTTTTTGAAAACGTTTAATTGCTTCCTGTACGATGACTGATTTGGGAGGAGCAAACTCCACGAGCAGGTGTCGGATAGTAGGAGTTTTTTGATCAGCCTTGGAGATGCTGATAGAATTGGGTGTCTGACCAGCCCTGCGATCGGAGGAACATTAGGGTTTTTCTGTAATACAGCCAGGCCAGATGTTATATGGCACCAGCTGAAAATCAGTCTAATGCTGATTCCTGAATGTAAAGTGATGCAGTAAAAGGCACCCTACATCTTCCCGTCGCTCGTTAAACCGAATGGATGACTGACTGACAATTGATAATAATGAAAATGATTCTGTCTGGCGGTTTGTCTGTTTGTGAAGCTTAGTCCCCCTGGGGTATAAAGACGGTAATATCTAGATTTCCCTGTTGCTATATTTGTGTTTATCTTGGTTTGAGCATCCTGGTACCGATTTTAGCAGTTATGTTTCTCAGTTTCTCACTCTATTCTTGTCCATATCACAATCTACCCAGAGGAATCTTAAAATCTGTCCAGACTGGTTTTTATTGTGGGTGAGACGTTACAGAATGCTTCCCCAATGCGATCGTAGTGCTGATGATCTTGGACATGAGGCATCTGGGATTGGCTGCAATTAAAAGGCCTTGTTAGCATGTTGTTGTACCATAGTTTCAGTTGGGTCATATTCAAAAATTTCCCAGGACCTTGACCATGGCAGTTTTAGGCCACAAGCCAAATTCTTGCACTGCCACACCAGCCTTTTGCCCATTGCATTCTTGAGACGCTGAGTGTGGGCTTGGCAGTGATGCACGTCACCCTCTGCTGGCCGGGGGTGTAACTGGAGTGAGATGGGTATATCTGCTCTCACATCTCCGGTTATGGCCCATTGGCAGCACTAATCAATGCAATGGTGTGTGCCCTGAGAGTGTAATGAAAAACGAAAATCAAATTTGCTGACTGACTGTGTGGGGAATTTCCTTAAAAATTTTATTATTTATTCTTCGATCAGACTTGGAACAATGAAACTCCCCAGTTCGTGTCGTGCAGCGCGGTCTACTTCCCCTTCAGTAAAAATATTGCGTACCTCGTGTTTTGAAATATTGTTTGTGTTGCTAACTTCTTGATTTATGGTTTTATCTCGATACTTGCTGTCTAAGACTTTTGTTATGCAGGAGGGAGAGACCTGGCTGATTTCTGGAAATGTTGTTCCCCATATCGTTCAGCTGTAATTTGCGTTGGCCAGGGGGGTTACCCATTACGTATTTATATATTGAGAGATCGCCAAAACGCTTTCTTCATATCAGCCCTGATGCAACTTTTTATGAACATGTTGCGAAAAGTTACTCTTAGAAATGTATTAAGACACATTTCTCAGCCATTCTTGAGCTTATCACTCCTGTATTTTTCCCTTTGCCATAGTGTTATCGATCTTTTAGTTAAATATTAGGCCAGGATTGATGAAAATTCATTTAATTGTTCTCTAGTCAACACAACTTGTAACCTGTTTATTGATCAGTTTTTATCAGCTTAGCATAACAGAAACTGCGCATGTAAAAAATAAAGATAAATAACAACTAAATAGATAACGTTGGATGCCCCTAATATGACCTGCCCCCCCACCAGCTTGGTATTCTTGGATGATTGTGGCTTGAGGTACTGTCACAGGAAATGTAGGCGGCCGCCATCTTGGACTTGCATATGCTGGTGATTGGCAGCTGAAGGCTTGTTGCCCCGCCCCCCGGCTGGGAGCCAGGAACACTCATTGGTTGGGAAAGACAGATGCAGGCTAATGAAGAGCCTGTTTCCATTCCACTCAACTTCCTCTTCAGCTGTTCATATGACAGGATGTTATTGGAATGTACCCCCCCCCCCCCTCACATTTCTGCCCATCTCCTCTTCACTTTATTGTGGATAATACATTTCCTGGGCGGCCATCCTAACATGTTACGCTCATAAAGCGCCTGCATGAATCTGATCTCTCCTGAAGACATCTGCGGCCATCAGTGGGCCTCACCTGTGCCGTTTATTCAAAAATCCTTTCAGACCACGTGGATTTGAGGGCTTTCTTGTATAGCAGATTTTTGCGTGCCGGTTTTGCATCGTACTGGGCTAATCAATGTAATGGGAATGAGAACTACATGTGTGTAGTATGTACCATCACAGAATTAAAGGAACTGACTTTGTGAACTGAGGCTAGAAATCACTAACTTGCGTTACAGTGAAAATCAATAGTATGTATTCAAAGCTATCACTTGGACAAAGGCCATCATCCTACATCTCCAGTGGAGAAACACACTTACTGCAAAGAGAGATTCCCGTCTCCACCAGGTGGTCCCTTCTGCCAACTCTCCTTAGTCGCTTGTCTTAATTTCTTTTGGCCACACATCATTCTGTCTTTCCCTGCGAGCGATGGTCACCTTTCAATGTTCTCATGACCTTACTCTTCCTACCGATAATGTCAGGAACCACCTACATACACAAGTTAAGAAAACATACATGTTATGACATGTAATAAGTCATAGGTTATGAGAAAACATATATTTTCTTTACAATGGAATACTAATGGTAATGAATTATTATGCAGTTTGCTCACCCGCCTTGAGTGGGGCCTGCTGTCTTAAAGGGGTTGCCCGTCTTAAAGGGATGGTCAGTGTTAAAGGGGTAGCCCGCTCTGAACAGCAGTGTGAATCTGAGCAGGGCCTTTTTTTGTTTCTGCTACCACTGAGGTGAACCGCCGGTTTCCGGGAGCCCTGCCGAGTGCCGCCAACCTTTGCGTGCATTTCCCTACGTGCCGTTTCCCGATGAGATAGATGATGAACCGTAACCGGAACCATCCTGTCCATGATATGATCTGCTATCTGGCCCCCCCCCCCCCCCCTTCCCGGTGGCTGTTGAGATGAGCCTTCCATCCTGGGAGGAAGTGCGAGCGCCTGCCGGTACTGCCGACCAATCCAGATGGCCGATAGCTGTGTGCATGAGCCGATGGCCGGGGTGCAGATGGGAATATTCAAAATCTCCTCACGCAGGCGGATAACATCGATGCTGCTGGATGTGATGGTGACTCATCTGGCCAAATATTCCCTCGATCAGATTTAAAGGGACTGGTGTATTCATTTTAGGAAATGTCATAGAATCTTGTCTTTTCAACGTTGACGTCAGCTTCATCTTCCGGTCATTTTCCTTGGGTCGAGCTCCTTTACGACCTGTTCGCTGAGTATCCTCTCCATGACAGAGGGGTTTTCCGGGGCCTCATCGCCATGGCAACAGCAGTTTTGGGGGGGCTCTGCTTCCATACACAGCCATTAACAGACATCCCTGACTCCGCCCCTTTCCCTCCCCCATATGCAAACAACCTGTTAGGTGTCACTTTCTCCCAGGTTTGACATCTTATCTGAGGACCAGGATGGAATTGGCATGAATCTTGTTCTTTTTGGTTGGTGAAAACTTTTAGATGTTTAGATGCTGTTTCCTTGGAATCAAGAAGTGTCGTCTGCCTCTGGGACGGTCGCCGTGGAAACGGTGCGGTCTGGGAGACCGTTTCCTCTGTTTCTCCTTCATCTTCTTCCCTCGTTCCCTTCCCGCACTCAGTTCCCCGCCGCTGCTTTGCTGACGCCGATCTGTCCCATGACCCCGTGGCTCCGCGACCCCAGCGAGGCCTCAGGGCTCCTCTTCCGTGCGAGAAGCGGAGAGGGGGATTAACGGAGGAGGACATTCCACTGGGGAGGCCATGTCCTGGGTTCACACAGATCGAGCTGATGCCTGCATAGCCTGATAATTGCCAAAAAAAAGGCGGGGGGGGGGGGGGGTTCGCTGTCATGTGACTCCCTCTGACCTTCTGTATTAAGTTGAATCTGACTTTCCGTTTGCCAAATGTTTTTGGATGTCGTAATTTCTTTTATTAAAAAGACGAAAACCATTACCTATGTTATTATTACTCTTGTACACTATAAAATATGCAATAATCATGGGTAAAATACATAGTTTATTTTGGTCCTGGGGAGAATATTAATGTATTGCTTTATTGTATAGAAACGTGTTTACCTGTTTTTCTTGAGCTCGGCCTGCCTTATTATCTGCCGTCAGACAATTTTTATTTTTGGAGAAGTGTTACCCTACGAAAAGGGAAGCCAGACTTATTTCGTGGCGAATGTGTGTTTCACATCCTGCAATGCGGACCGCCGTTATCCCTTGAAGTTGGCGAGCAACTCGTCTGGGGAAAGATATCGGCTGGTGACGATTCTGCCAGGACGGTCCCTGTTATGATGCATGTCCCGGAAAGCTTCCTTTGACAGAGCAGTAGGGTATCTGGAAGGGGCCGTATGTTTTAGAGCGGAGGGTCGCGTGCCGCTGGACAGGGTGATGTGGAGGGGAGGAGGTGACTAGGGCCTTGTGGTTGGGCCTCTGCCTGCAACTGTGGTACAAGAATTTCACTGTGTCGAAACTTGTAGGAAGGTCGCTGGTTCTAATCCCAGGATTGGTGGCGTGATGTCGCCGTTGTGCCCTTGTGGATGGACCTTAACCCCCAATTTCTTTGGGGACTGGTCCTAAAAAAAAGCTGCTTTAAATGACTCGCTGTAAAGAGCCTTGTTTGCTGTGTGGGGCGTCCGGCACAGTCAGCTGTGTTATTCTGGGTGTCGTCGGCTGTTTGGGTTTTTTTCTTGTCAACCTAGAAGATGAACGGTGGCAGTAGATTTGGGAGGTGTGCCTCTCCCACCCCGCAGCATCCGCACCGGAGCAGGATGTGGCCAGCGACTACCTCTCCGTACGCTACGTACAGCGGAAAAATGCGACAGTGCATTAGACAAGCAGCATCGCGCGCGCATTGTTCTGTCAGAGACTGCAGCGCTTAGGAAACCACCACAGTTCAGTGGTTTCTTTTTTTTTTTTCTTTCTCTTCTCTCTTTCCCTTTTTGTTCGTTTGTTGCATCTTAGTGCTTGTGCTGGGGGGTGCGAAAATGAAAGCTGCCTATCCATAGTGATGCAGGGATTAGACCTCACACTGATGGCCTAATTATAATGAGCATGCATTGTGTTTGCTTGTTTCCGTTTGCTGATTTGCACTCTAAATAGGCCGCCTAGTAACCCTGAAATTTATTTTAGCCTTTTAATGCCCAGATACCGTAAAGGGGTGTGCTTGGACGTCAGGAGGCATTTCGGCAGCGTTCCTCAGTGTCCTCACGGCCAGCACTACTCAGTCTGGCCTTCTGCCGTCTCTCTGTGGCTGAAGCCCGAACTGCAGACCGAGTGTCTCGTCGCTGCCGTCTTTTATCGCTTTATTTTTGGCTGAATTGTGCTTCCCCCCCCCCCCCCCCCCCCCCCCCCCCCCTGGGCGGGCCGCCTTGGTGGGGGGTGCGGGCGTGCGGGTTTTGGTGCGAGCGGAGAAGTTTTT
>JAODKM010000042.1:4817019-4829281 GCA_026780845.1 Petrocephalus sullivani
CACTGTTTGCGTAATTATTTTGGTCACACACCCCCCCCCCCCCCCCCCCCTACTCTTTATTCTTCTTTTTTCTCCCCCCCCCCCCCCCACCCCCCCCCCCCCCCCCCCCCCCAGCCCAATGACTTCTCCATCTCCCTGAAGGCCCAGGGCAAAAACAAACACTTCAAGGTACAGCTGAAGGACGGCCTCTACTGTATCGGTCAGCGCAAGTTCAACTCCTTGGAGGAGCTGGTGGAACACTACAAGAAAGCCCCCATCTTCACCAGTGAACAAGGAGACAAACTCTATTTGGTGAAGCCCCTCTCCTGACTGCAGTCAGACCTCCCCGAACCGCAGACACTTACGGTCCTGTCCCGCCGGTGGAAACAGCGATCATGTCAAGGGGAGCGCCGGACAGTACATTAATAACGGACTCGTCGGGGGAAACGACTTAACGAAAAAGCATTCAAACGTATTGATTTCACAAGTCGTGTTTAGGTCATAGATGCGTATGTATATTGACTACAGCATTTATCAACTACAATTTAGTTTTGTTAATATATATATATATATATTATATTCATTTTAAAGCTTGCCTTGCTTAAAGTGAACTTCCCTGGACTTTTCAGACATTTTTTTAGTGTCTAAGGAGCCCAGATTTTGGAAGAAAATGGACTTAAGATTCCGTGAAATTTTACACACAGTTTATAGGCCGGCAACCAATTAAGACAATGTGTAAAACAGACCTCGACCAAAATATATATTCATAACTTTTAACTTTTTGTTAAATTTTGTGGTCAGCAGTTTTGTGGTCAGAATTAGGATTTGGTTGTGAACTGGGTCATATCACCTGATACCGGATGAACCGGATTTTCCGTTGTTTCTGGAGGTTCTAGACGTTAGGAGCATGTGGGATCATGGATGTAGCTCCGAAGCTTTCCATGCATCCCACGGGACCCCTCTCTTTTCGGAACAAATACTTGCACCATTGGTTTATTCCTGGAGGTCTCCTTGTCTGAGAAGCATATCATGTAGAATTTAGATGGCGACGTTGCTATATCCCCCCGACCATAGAGGATGGCTTCGTCCCTTTGTGGTGTCATTGAAGAGAATGATGCAAGAAACAGGCAGTACTACATAGTGGTTCAGAATGGGGGTGTCTACTTCATAAAAATTCCGTAACATATAGCTTTATTATAAGGGGTCTCTGTCTCCATCTGGCTTGCTAGATAATTAGTGTGTGTGTGCGCGTGTGTGTGCGTGCATGCGCGTGAAAGATGATTGCTCTCTCTCAGAAACAGTTTTTTTTTTTTATCATCACAGTATGCTGCATGTTTTCCCATCTTAGTTTTGCACAGACCTCTGTTTCCAGAACTGTTGCCAGCAATGTCATTTCCTGTTTGCGGTTCATTCACACTCCTACCTCCCTCTCTGGCGCCCTCCAGTGGCACTGTTGCTCACTCTGTAATTTAGGTAGATCCCTCTTACCCCGAGACTCCAGCCACTTTCCTCGTCCCTGTGTTTATCTCTAAATACATCTGCAGCTTTAAGAGAGAATTATTTGGAGGAAGAATCCCTGACTCAGAGTTCTGCAGGGGGCCAAAATTTTATTTTAGAACATTTTAAGGAAGGCGATATTTTTAGATATAAATGGTAGTATTGTCTTTATGGAAAATAGCAGTATGTTGTGGAATCTCAGTTTGAGCTCCAAGGGCAGTGGGCAAAATGTCTTGCAGACCTCTGGGGGAGGAGAATTGGGTAGATGTACTTATAATGTTAAGGTATTAATGTATTTTTTTTAGGTTGCGTGAGCTAGACTGGAGGTTGAGATGATGGGTAAGTAAGTTATATGGCAATATGGGCTGTCTGTAAAACTGGCCAGGGGGGCCTACCTGGGCAGTGGCGTTGGGGTGATATGAGACCCCATGCCGGGGTCACACTCAGAGTGGGAGCGCGGATGCGGGAGTCGCCATGACACGCAGAGGCACTGCGACTGACCTGACCAGGAGCATTCTTTATCTGTATTACGGTTGTCGGTAACAGCAGCAGAACTGTTTTGTGTCTTTTAAATGTTGCCTGTGTTTGGGAAGGATCAAGTGACCTTAATTTATTGTAGTTCATTTTAAGCTAGGAATGAGCACTTTCCAGTAAGGTAATAAAAATGCTCAATACTGTCTGGAAGTACTTCACTATGGAGGCTTGTATGATAACTAAGCCCCCCCCCCATGTAGTCAATCTGGTGCATGTTTGGCCACCTGATGCCAATGAATCGGTGGCAGTCTTTTCCCGTTGCGCTCAGTCTCGGTTGGACGATGCTGATTGGTTCGTCCGGGCGTACCATCTGGGCCTGTGCGAAATGTCAATTAACACAGAGCGGTCTCGCTAAGCCTTGGAAAGGAACTGGCTATACTGTGAAAAATTATATATTGTTCCCTTCCTGTTTACATGGGAAATCAACTTCACATATAACTGAGTTTATTTAGACTGTTAAAATTAAGTAATAAAATGGTTAAAGACTGTGTTGCTTGTGTTTAAATTTAATTTGCCTTACGAGATGGTTCGGACATACTGCGTTTTCAAGTGCAGGACGGGAATCCGAGCCTTTTGGAGACCTCTAGTGGTCATGCATGGTAAAATTTGCTTGAATTATAAAAACAGCTACGTGGTCATTAATCTTCACAAACCATCTTTGAAATGTCTAGCTTTGTTACATGAAAAGGGGGAAAACATTAAACAACTGTGAATGTCTGGGAAAGACGTTAAAATATTTCTATTCTCACGACAACATTATGATGATGGCCATCCAAACAAATGTATAAATCAACAACGGAGTAGATGTTTGTCAGTGGGAATGGAAACATTTTGCCTGTTTGAACATTTTAAGTTCAACCAAAAGCTCTAGGAACAACCAGGCCGTTCTCCGATCAGCCAAATTGTATATGGATACCAACAATATAGTTCTGTCAAACAGATTAAAGAATATTTTGGGGGTGAATCAGTACATTGTCACACCCAAAGGCACCACCCAAGAACATTTACGTTAACATGTCCAACTCATCAGCTTTTGTAAGGCGGCCTGACTGATTAATGTGGAAATTTCCGTAGGCAGAATACAGGTCGAGGCAAATAACGGCAATGATTGTAAAAGAATACTTTTATTCCATAAAAGTATTCCATAATATGGCCGAACAGACGTCATTCCATTCCGACCCCTTGTGGAATGCAGTGAAATTTAAAATTGCTTACGTTTAACCTGCAGAAGAATATTGGTATGGAAATATTGCATGAATGTTTTGGTCACAGTTCACATATATATAATATGTAATATGTATAAAAACCTTTTAAATGAACACTGCATGTAACATTTTAAACTGACGGACCCTAAAACAGCTTTGAGTTTCACAGTCTTTACACTGCTGGAAAATCCTGATGTGCAGTATGCTTTAACATGACCCACTTTACACATAAGAGGGGGGTTCTAACCCCCCAGAGAGAGAAATACCAGGCTGTCAGGTTATCTTGACGGCATAAGAGCTGGGGAATCAGCCAGTCTCTTTCCGCCCCCACTATGAAGCATTTTCAATCTTCCGGAACCAGCGGCAGTACAGCAGTGGGGAGCTGCACTATTTCTGACACAAACACAAGAAAAGGGGGGAAAAATGCACAAAGACACAGTGTCCAAAGGCAAAAACAAAGGGAACATGAGCACTCGCGCAAACCATGCTTCCAAGACTAAAGGACAATTCACAGACTTTTCTTCAATACAGTGTCTTTCTAAAGAGAAAGACAGATAAATGCTCATCGGAATAAACATTTGATTGCAGATATTTGTTACTGTGTGAGAGTGACACTCCATACCAGCTAACTGAATAGCGGGCCTCTGGAACGGTCTGGATCAAAAGTACAGCCTGTCGGAAATGGCTGCCGGTAGGTGTGTCATGATCTGCATACGGATCCACCAGTGCACCTCCATGGGGTTATACCGGGTATACGGGTAGCGGGAGATGACGGCGTCGGCGATGCTGGCCAAAACTGGTGCCACGTCCCTCTGCCCACTGCTACAGTAGGACCGCACGACGGCGACCTGCTGCTCGAAGTAGGCCATCCCATAATCGCCCTGCACGTCGCTAGGCGCCTCCTTCCACAGCTTGTCGGCGGTAGCAGCCACAGTGTCCCGTGTGAGGATGCCAGTTGCGGCGATGAAGTTGCCGGGCTCCACGACCACGACTTTGACGCCCCAGCGTTTCATCTCGTACCGAAGGCAGTCGGAGAAGGCCTCCACGCCATACTTGGACACGCAGTAGGGCGATCGCATTGCGTTGCTCATCCTGCCGTACATACTGGCCATGTTCACCACTCTGCCTGTAGAACCAGCCACCCATCTTCATCCAGCGTCACAAAGCACCCAATGTACGGCAGTTCATTCTAAATTTTTTCAAGTACATTGTGTAGATACCAAGTTCTGATTCTCCCTAACCTTAGCAAAACAGTGATTTGCTGCAGAATGCATACGCAATTAATTTAAATCAATCATCGACAATGTTCTACCAGCCAGTTTCACTGAACTGCACCTAGCAGAATGTGATCGCCACGATGGTACACCACCAGATATCAGATCAAGATGTCAAGCTTTGCTGAACATTAAATATCTGCGTGCCAGGACCTCCTAGATCCCGCTTAACTCACCTTCAGCCCTGCGGACGAGAGGCAGGAAGGCCTTAGTCACTCTGATGGTGCCCCACAGGTTCACCTCCGAGATCTGCTTGTACGTTTCCATGCTGGTGAACTCTACCTCGCCGAAGGTGGACAACCCAGCATTGTTCACTACCGCCCACAGACCTGGACCGAAGAGAAGGTTCTTATCAGAAGCGGCCACAAACGATCCTCACCACATCTCTAGCAGTAAAGGGAGGCTAACACTCCTACCTTTCTCAGGGTTCTCCAAGTTGCTTTTCACAAACTCCACGGCCTGGGACACTTGGTCATCACTGCACACGTCCAGCTGCAGAACCTTCATCCTATCAGAGTGCATGTTCTCCAGCTCTGTAGCTCCATCTCCTCCCTTTTCCTGGCAAAAGCAGCACAGTGGATGGTCCCAAAACTCCGCTCAGAGCCTCCCAGCCCTGCCATACAACCTCATGCACTGCACACCCATTTCAACTAATTAAGGGCACTGTGGGTACTTGGCTACTATGGTACGGATTAAAAAATAAATTTACGGGATTACTGAGTTTTAGAAACTCCTCTGTCATACATAAATTTAAATACCGGGAGTTTAAATAAATAAATCATTCAAATAGTTGCAAAATCCAATATATTTCCTTTTAAGGTGTACCAGACTATACTTCACTGGGGGTTCTGGGCCATCCAACGTTCCTGACAAGTGACATCATATTCTGCAATTTCCTTCATAAACGGTTTAAAAAATAAACATCCACTGGCAGTGCGAGGCCATAAACTGAAGGAATTGTACGTATCTGGGTGGAAGAATCTACAGAGATAACGGGCTGACAACTGCGCCAAACAGCAGAGGGTTAGAGAGCTCGGTACCTTCAGAAGGCATCCCGCGAAGACGGTGAAACCCAGCCGGTGCAGATGCCTGGCCAGAGCTAACCCAAAGCCGCTGTCACAGCCCGAAATCAGCACCGCTTTGCCGGGGATCTGCATGGGGTAAAGGGAACCGATCATCCAGCGAACCGAGGAAGTGCATTCGAGAACACAATCTGTCGTTTATATTGTGCCTTCGGTGTATTTGAAATGTTCACTTGTTCTGATGATCCTGTCGATTTAGTAAATCTGATGATGACATATGGTTCGCACTTTTCCGTCCACTTCATGGAAAAATGCAAACGTTCAACCAGCCGATTAACCCGCAAAAGGGCAACGTACAAGTGAATGGGTAACGGGTTACAGTTAACGATTCGTGCTACATGCACAGGCGATACTGTAAAAGATTAATTAATTTCGTCTGCGATTTTAGAGATAAAGCAGAAACTTTCCAGAAATGTTAGCTTGATGTAAACACGTTTGGTCCAACTCAAAAACCCACATCAGAGCCAAATAAACATATACTAGTTGCTAGCTAAATGCATGCGTTTCTAAACGACTCCCTTATTGGTAACATATCTCAGTTTTGCCGTACTTTTCACCACTTGGCCAACAACACAGAAAATGGAAGTTATACACTTTCGTAATTCCCCTTGGGAAATACTACACCCGCTCTAATGCAATATACAATTTAAGGACATACCCCACCGGTTTGCAATTTGTGATTAAAAACGTGAATGATACATGAGAACAGCCAGCAAAATGACTTGTCTATAAACGACGGCTCGCTTACATTGCAAATCCCACGTGCGTAGGGGGGCTACTATAATAAACTATAAAGGACTATAATAAAAGCAGGCGGGGGGCAGTGTCACGCGCGGCTCACCTCGACGGAGCCCCGGGGCACGGAGGGCATGGCCACGTACAGCACGAAGAGCAGATAGACGGCCACGATGCTCTCGGCCACGCTGGCCTCGGGGAAGCCGCAGCGCACGGCGGCGAAGTTCAGCACGGCCGGCAGCCCGAAGCCCAGGATCAGCGTCAGGAAGACGGAGAAGGCGACGAGAGCCGCACCGCGTCTGATGGACGGCGAAACCATGTCGGCGGCTGCCCGGCGGAGTGCGTGCGGGAAGGGCTTCGCGCTGGCGGGGCGTCATCTGCGCTCCTGCGGCCGGCGGTCGGGAGCGAGCATAGAGCCAGATGGGAGCTGGAGTCCGGACGCTGTGTGCGGGGCTGCGCTGGGCGTGGGAGCTGAATGATTAACAAGTCCCTGTTACTGTCAGAATTGTTCGGAATGTGGCGTTTCTGCTCATTTTGGATGCCACACTTGTACAACGAAGATGTAGGACTATCCATACTATCGCTTTTTGGCCCTTTTTTTGGATTTCCAATAATATCACTGATATTATATAGAAAACAGCAGGCGGGTGATAGACTAATGTTTTAGTTGAAGCACAGACGACCAGATTACAGCTGTCTCATTTGAGGAATGTTATAAAAAGGCCCAGTGCACTGCGGAAAAAATCTATTATTGGAAAACATGTGTGAAAGAAGGATAATAGAAGATTAATAGATGCGTTTTGTTAATTTGCACTAATTTGCATGAAATCCACTTCATTAACAGTATTTTATTATTTATTACTTATGCACTGAACTGAGTTTTCAGTTCTGTACGTAAATGCATTGTAGGGTGTGCTATAAAAAAAAAAAAATATATATATATATATATATATATATTATAACGTGTATATATATAATTTAGCAGCACATGCATATTCTGCAGGCTTCAAAAGCTTGCTGCTCGCGTGCATAGAATGCATTTCTAGTAAATGAAATATCTAAAGACTAAATAGCATTTTGCGAATACAACTTTCGCAGCTTCTTCCTTTGTAGTCCTTTCATTCAGCCTGCTGGGGCCCTGTTTATTTCCGGCATTGGCCCCGCCTTAAACGACGCCCGGCGCTCCGATTGGCCGTGACGTCGCGCATAGATTAAACTTTTGAAAACAACGAGCCCATTCATAGGGCCGCCGGCGGAGTGGGCGTGCGCTGTGAGGTCGTGTAGCTACCGCGGTATCCCAAGATCGGGAACTAGGTACCAAAACGCAGTAACTTAATAAAAGAAAGTCTGTCCCTGCATTAAAAACACCGAGTTCTCTTCCATCGCAGCTGCTTTCAGTCCCGCTCCGTGATGCAGTTCGTGCAGCGCAGGCGATTCGGGGATTTCCAGTTAACCAACGTAGACTTCTTCGGTACGGACCTGACGGAGACCCTGTCTCAGGCGATCCGGCAGGCCGAGGAAGACTCTCTGTCCGAGAATGAAGAGCAGGAGGCAAACGTGTTGTTCGGGACCCTGCAGGGCAGCATCGTGGGACTGCGGTACTATACCGGCGTGGTAGGTATACGGCAGCCATGCATCTGACATGCATGCTTCCCAAGGAAGGCACCCGAGGAGCATCATTTGTGAGTTAGGCCAAGGGAATGACGCCTCGGTGACTTCTCTGAAACTTTATTTCCAGGTGAACAGGGGAGAAATGATCTCCTTAGTGAGGGAGCCGCACAATCCATATGACAGGAATGCAGTCATGGTGGCCAATGTCTATGGGAATCAGGTCGGGCACATTAGGAAACAGCTGGCAGCACCGCTGGCCGAAATCATGGATAACAGCCTTGCCAGAGTGGAGGGGTGAGTCACCACACGGTGAATCAGAGTGAGACATGTCTGGGATTTGCTGTTATCGAGCACGTCTGTAGAGGTGTGTCAGGTCGACCATCATTTCAGAGGTGCTTCTTCCATTTTGCCAACTTGGCAGTGCCGTTGTGTAAATAATTGGCTTGTGCTCAACAGCCTTGGGGGGATTAATGGATTTATTTCTCATCTAACTTGTTCCTCCAGGGTGGTTCCTTATCGCGGAAACAACGCGTTCACGATGCCCGTACACCTCTCGTTCTGGGGGAAGGAGGAGAACAGGGAGGCGGTGGTGAATCAGCTGGGCAGTCATGGCTACAAGCTCAACTCCGCATCCCAAGGTATGTCTGTCCCTCAAACTCCCCCAAACACTCCCTTTGCTATGGATGCCAGTGAAATGACTTTGGCTTTAATTCCGTCAGGTGCAAAGGGACCCGCGGGGGCAGGCAACTTATTGGAGACGTTCTTTTCCGGCACCAGGAAACCGGCGGCTCAGTTACTAACCCCAGAGCAGGTTTGTTCATTAACTTATGGTTTAGCCCTTACAATACAGTTGCAGCATTATTATAACGCATCTATTCTAACGTGTAATATTACTCCCCCCTCGGAGTTGTTGGGGTTTCTGACTCGACAGCCCATTATTGAGATGACTGTGTCTAGTACTGAGATTTGTGCATCTGTTTTGGTCCACCTCCCAGCTGAAGAACGCTTTTGACAAACTTTTTGATGACCTTATGGAAGACAAGACCCGGGAGATGGAAGCAGCCAAGGTCCGATTTCCCAGCTCATGTTGATGTATTTAGTTTTGTTTATTGTACTTGATGCCAATAATGAACCTCATAGGGTGGATATGTAATGAAGATAAACTTATTTATTGTCTGTAGTGCAGTTTGTTTTTGCCAACTGTTAATGGTTGCCCACCTTCTATATGACATTTGTATCCCTTTAATGTTAAGCTGGCCCATATAGAAGCATCTCTTAAATGAATAACAACAGATTTGTAGTGTTTCAGCTCATGACCCGATAACAACTGACACGTATCCACCGTTCTCCAAATGGCGCCAGTCGTGCAAATTCAGCCTGGGACTTGACGTTGAAATAGCTTGAGACCTGTCTGACGGTCAGGTAATCACGTCTTGGTCGTTCCTGGTGGCTCCTGTGTTTGCAGGCCGTCTGCACGCCTCTGCTTCAGCACCAGAAGCAGGCCTTGGCGTGGATGGCCTCCCGGGAGAACAGCGAGGATTTGCCCCCGTTCTGGAAGCAGGAGAGTGGACACTACTTCAATGTCCTCACGAACTTTGCTGTCAGAGAGCGGCCAGACCAGGTCTTGGGAGGGATCTTGGCCGATGATATGGGCCTGGTGAGAACATGGCCGAGTTCGTGGGGAAAAGGTCACGTCAAGGTTGCTGTTGCTCTGATAGTCACGTTCTCTTCCTTAGCGTTCAGTCTTCTCCAATTTCACGTTCCAGGGAAAGACCCTCACCACGATTGCACTCATCCTCACCAACTTCCGTGACGGAAAGCCTCTGCCCGTACAGGAATGTGCCACTGTGCCAGAGAAGGTAGCCGACAAACCGCAGAACCTTCCGCGGAACCGTCCTGCTCGGCGCACCTAGAACATCTCGGCTTTGATGTTAATACCTCGCACGCTAATGCCTCCGTTTTAGGCGAGCAGGTCCCGCGCTGCTGATGCCAAAAGGGGGAAGGATTCCGCCGTTAAAGGTGAGTTCGGGAGGATTCGCACCCGTCACCACCTCGAATCGCATAGAGACAAGGTATAGCCTGCATCCTCACCTCTTTCCAGGGAAGGACTCCAATGTGGAGATGCCACGGGCCTCTGCGAGTACGTCGCATTCTAAGCGGTAAGTGATGGCTGGGACGCTCTGTCTGACGGTAGGCGGCTTCCACCAGGGTACAAAGCGCCGCCGTCTGTCCGGTTTACGGTAGCCTCAAGTGGATCAGACTGTCATAGGTGTATTTTTTTTGTCGTTCTTACCATACTGCAAAGGCATCACGAGGTTGAGTCCGAAGACCCTGGGGAAGGCGGGGCACCTGGGAAAAAGGGTGAGCGAGGAACTGCTGAAAAATTCGGCTGCATCCTAATGGCTAGGAAATCATGCTTTTAATTGGAAGGTTGCTGGTTCAATTCCCCGACCAGCAAAGTACCGTCTCCAAGCACTGCTCCCTGGGCGCTAAATAGTTGCTGCTTATGTGTGTGTTGCACATGGGTTACATGCAGAGTGTGTGCTGCGGTGTGTCGACACTGACAGTGTATGACGAGCTGGGCTAAGGCTGATGCTGTGTCCTTAAATGGTGCTGCTGTAAATAATGTGTAATATGCTGTACTTAGCCTAGCCGCTAGAGCTTCCTGTCCAGGGGCTGCTGGCTCAGATGCTGGTGGGAATCTGGTTTTTGCTCTTCTGTTTCAGCCAAGACGAAAGGGAACCCCGGGAAGAGTTCCAAAAAGGGTATCTTTGGCTTTTCCTTTTTCTTATTTTTCTGAAAACTCTGTGAAATGACTTTTTTTTTTTTTTTTACAGTGAACCTTAAAATTGCATCTCATTTTTTTTTAAATCTTTTGAAGTCTCTTTGAGTTCCCTGTGGATCTGCTCTCTTTAGAAATGAATGAATAAGTAAAACGGCTGTTGTTCTGTGAGCCAGCCCCAGGGTGACTGTCTTTGTGTTTTACAGCATCAGCCATGCTGACAGAAGATGCCGACTTTGCCGCAGCGCTCGGAGGCTTCCAGCAGGGGGCATGTGCTCAGAATAAGAAGGCCAAGGGTAGCGGTATGTGGTGCTGGGAATCTGTGATGATCCTTCACATACAGACAGAGACAGAATTGTCCAAGACTGGATTCTGGGTCATTTGCTGAAGGAGCAGGCTGTTGGCGTTAACGAGGAGGAGTACCTAACGATATGGTCACTGAGTGCATGTAGGTGTGTACAAATGTTTGTGTCTTTGCCTGTAGGTGGTAAAAAACCCTTGAAGTCTAAGGAAAGTTCAATGGCCAAAGCAACGTTAATCATCTGCCCTCTCTCTGTGCTCGGGAGCTGGCTGGTGCGTATGTTTTGACCGCTAGCTGGAGGCACTGTTTTCCTCTGTGTGCTCGAATGTTATTTCATTTACAGAACAGGACCAGGCCACAGTCGGACCAGGGGATTGTTCCACAAAAGCAAGATTTCTCAGTTAGTTTGGTTAACTTAACCTTGACGTCATGATTGTCCATTAGCAATGCTTACCTGAACTGTTATTGGACAATATGATGTCTAGCTTAAGTTTACCCAAGTAATTGAGAAACCTTGCTTTATGGAACCACCCCCCTGGTCCGACTACTGGTATATATTTTTCTGTCTTTTTTTTTTTTATAAAAAGGAAAAACATCCTGCCATGTCTAGAACTATATCTGGAGTGACGTGGAGATTACATGCATTTTCAGGACCAGTTTGAGCAGCACGTGTGCGCGGACGTGAATATGAACACATACGCCTACTACGGCCCGGAGCGGATCCGCGACCCGCAGTTCCTGGCCCAGCAGGATGTGGTGCTGACCACCTATAACATCCTGAGCGCAGATTATGGGGTGAGCCCCCGTGACCTTGTGATTTCTGTCCACTTCGTGTAAGAACCAGAAAACTCCTCTGATACTGTAGTCAGTAGAGTTGGAAAATTCAGGTCCAGCAAGTAAAAGTCCAGACCAAGATTTTGTTTCAGCCGACCACTTGAGTAAAATGAGTCACGTTCACAGAGTGCTCACCTGGTTGATTGAAACAATCAATCAACAATTTGTACTTTCTGGACCTGAAATTTACACACCTGATAGCACAGGTCTACACATTTCTTTTTTCAGGTGCCAGGTGTCAATTGGCTCTAGTTTTTGAGATAATGGACATCCATGAAAACAATGCATTTGTTATTACAAGTCGCATTGGGTGAATGCAATAGCTTTTGATCTCTCCCCCCCGGCCCCCCCCCCCCCCGTCCGTCCTATAGTGTCTTTTTATATTTCAGACTCCAGGTGACCCTGCGCGTAAGTGAAACTGCATATTT
>JAODKM010000042.1:4836464-4858582 GCA_026780845.1 Petrocephalus sullivani
GGGGGTACTCACTGCTTAAATGCTGGGAGGTAGGAGTAGAAGGCCGAGCTGCTGAGGTTGTAGATGAAGGGCAGATGCTTGGAGATGTCTGCCGTGGCCCGGCTGCTGAAGAGAGTGATGAGAACTCCCTCGCCCCCACCCACACGGAGGAGAGAAAACACACACACACACACACACACACACACACACACACACACACACACACACACACACACAGATAAATAAATTCAACCTCTACTCCCACACCGTTGGGAGAAAAAAGATTATCAGTCAGTGGCTTTGTGATGAATGGAAAGCTTTGTTTATTGTTGATGGAGGGGTGCAGCTGGCCACACTTTCATCCTTTTGAATTTAGTGGGGAGTCAAGTGAGGTCCAGGTTGTTTATAGAGTGCATTTAAAACAACAGCAGCTCACCAAAGCTGTACAATTTCCATAAATAGACAAATGCATCAAATAAATAGAATGAAACAAAAAAAAAAAAACTCTCTTGCTAGGTTGAGAAGCCAAGGAGAAAAGACGAGTCTTTAACCTGGACTTAAACGTGACCAAAGCAGGTGCAGACCTAACATAAAGGAGCAGACCACTGCAGAGCTTAGGGTTGGCCGCCTCAAAGGAGCAGACCACTGCAAAGCTTAGGGTTGGCCGCCACAAAGGAGCAGACCACTGCAAAGCTTAGGGGTGGCCGCCACAAAGGAGCAGACCACTGCAGAGCTTAGGGGTGGCCGCCACAAAGGAGCAGACCACTGCAAAGCTTAGGGGGGGCTGCCACAAAAGCGTAGTCACCAGCCAGCTGAAGTCTAGACCACAGAAGGACCAGCCACATCTTTCTGGAAGCGACGGAGGAGGAATAACACGTTAAGAGATCCGAAAGGTAAGAGGGGGCTAAACCAATCAAAGACATATAAACAATATTATTTTAAAACGGACCTCCATCTACAAATTTGGACAGTTTTGGAACTGGCACCAACTTTTTTCCATCCTGGTCTCTGGTATGACCTTTAGGTCAGGGATGTCTTACACCTTCGAGGTGACCTAACTTTTACTGACCATGCATTTAGATACACAAATATGACCCAGTCCAGGGCAGCATTTGTTTGAAGTACAAAAAAATATATATATTAAAAAAACCCACACGCCAGGACTCCTGCATGGTACATTCCCTGTGGTATAAAAGCAGGAGTAACAGGAGGAACTCGGGGGGGATGAAAAACGACACCACAAGTCACAGGCGCAGAGATTGTACAAACTGGGCATTGCAGAGGCATGAGAGCACAGGCTCTCTGGGCCGCAGAGCAGATCTCAGTCACTGCCAGTAGGGGGAGCAGCGGAACACTCACGGGCTCAAGCTGCAATGCACGTTCCTTATACATCAAGGCAACGGAATGCCGAGATGAAAATGAGGGGAGGGGAGTGAACAAGCATTCACAACCCCCACCCCCCCCCAAAAAAAACCCTTAAAGGGGTCTCCAGAAAAAGGTGCAAATGCTGTTGCATAGTTGCTGGGCAATAATTCCGAAAGAGCAAAAAAATGTCTGTAACTAAAGACAATTGTTTTATTTAGGGAGGAGTGGCAGCTGAGTACCAGGAAGGACGACTTTACCGAGGAATCTGTGCCTTGAAATGTACGGTATTACATTCGCGTGTCCTCTGTGGACCAGAAACTTGCCCATGGCCGTGACCTTTGCCCTCCCCGGTGTCATGTTTCGGCGACATCTCAGAAGCAGAGCGGTCTGCACGAGCTTAGCGCCGACATGATCCTGCCCGTACAATCACGTGTGACAAAAACGCTTCCGAATACTCAGCACCGTGCTGAAATGAAAGGAGCTGGCAAGTTGAGAGAAACTCAGTGTTGTTAATTAAAAACTGGCATCAAACAACATCATCCCTGGTGCCTATGAAAAAGCAGCTCTTTAAAAACGCTACCCCATGCGTCCATCTCTTTTAATGAATCACACAATGCTTTTTATTTTTAGCAAGAACTGCTTCTAAATTCCCATCTTTAGTCTTGAATAGTGCTCCATGGGTCAGATCACACTACTGGGGCAACGGTTAGCACTGCAGAGCATCCACTGGGAATGACACGGCATCTCGTTAAGTGTAACTAAATGTCAACATAAAAAATATGCACGCCGATGCACCCGGTGACCGCATAATTGCAGCTAGCCAGTGGGGGGTGCTGGACACGGACAGAGCAAATAAAGCAATTCACCAGCAGGGGAAACTGTCACCTAAAGCGAGCATGTGGCTACTGGGCCATATGAGCATATGTACTGCTACAGGGGCCCCAGGAGAACAGACAAGGTCATGGGGCGGAGCCATCATCACAGAGGAACCTTGCACATGGAATCCAGGCTTCACTGGAGCGGCATGTAATGGCCAACCTGGACCTCAGACAACCAAAAGCCATGATGAAACTGATTGTGCTTATACCCCCCCGGAGCTCAGCAACAAAAAAAAAATCTGCCAAAGGTGTCAAGAAGCAAATTCCTTTGGGTGTAGCACAAGATGCTCATCTCAAACAGAGATATGGAAGTATTAGCAGTGCTACTCCACCAGCAAGTTCTCCTGAGTGTAGCACAAAATGCTGGTCTTACAGATACAGGTACACAGATATGGGAATACTAGAAATGCTACTCTGACAATCTAAGTGTTCTTGCGAACAAGTTCCTGAGTCTGCTGAAGCCGAAAGTCAAACAGCAGGGTCAAGAGGTAAAGCAGCCCTCCACGGAAGAAGACTCCAAGCAGCCATATTTGAAAAGCTACAGTTTCCATACCATCGTGGTGCCAAAAGCCGGAAGTGATGATGTCATCCAACATGACAATGACCTTATTGAATGGGGAGGAGCTTAAGGCTGAAAACCAGAAGAACATTTACTGCAGCTGCCATCACATTGTGGCATCTCCGGGCTCACGCACATAACCCCCAGCCCCCCCACATCCAGGGTATAAAAATAACTTGCCGTCAAAGCTGCCGCTCTCCGAGCATAGCTGGAGGATTCTGCCGTAGGTCTCCTTGGATGGGCGGAACACAAAGACGCCGGAGTTGAAGCAGTCCGGCCAGCCGGGGTCAGGGGCGGCCGAGAACTCCTCCCGCTCGAACAGCTCATCCACATTTGACAGAACCTGCGAAGTGGACAGGGATGCACAAATACATCAGCTAGTGATGGACAAAATGACGCTTCATGAACCATTTGCAATATATTTCACACCCACTAGATGGGGCCTAACAGCTGGCTCTTCCACTTATCCACAACCCCATCAGCAATTCTCATAAACCAACCATCCATTGAAAGCAGGCCATGTGCACCATGGCAGCTGGATCTGGGTCGGGTCACAACCTTGCTGTGACTAGCTGCCCCATTAAATTTGCTCAAAAGTACGATGACAATAGATGGTGCCCAGACAGGGAGCACGCACTGACCTGGACGCAATCGGCCCAAATATTTTCTAATACAAATTTTCACACTCAATAACTCAGAGGACACTTTTATCCACACCACCTTAACACTTTTACACGTATACAGCAAATATAAAAGTTCCTCACTCAAAGAGGCAATTACAATATCTGTTACTTGATTAAATAACAAACCATCCTTTTCAGCACTAAAAACAGTGATTCTCATACTAACAGACCACCCAGGCACACAGCACTATGCAGACGTCTTAGACTTACACTTACTCCCCAGACAGAATGGCTTAAACATTTTCCGCGACTGCTTAAGGTTGCTCCTGAGTGCAACCAAAAGTCTGTCGAGTGCAACTACATTTTTTCCTCGGTCGCATTCCTGCACCCAACATTTCGCAGGTCTGTCTGTTTATCCTTTTTCCCTGTTCTTTCCGCATGTCTATCTACGGAGTCCCTTAGGTGTCATGTTAAAAAAAAAAAAAAATATATATATATATATATATATATAGAAGTAATTCGGCACTCAGATTAATAATTCATACTCTCTCATTAATAATTCATGCTCTCGAGTTAGTAATTTGTGCTCTCAAAATAATATTTTGCGCTTGAGTTAGTAATTCGTGCTCTCAAATTAATAATACCTTACATTAAGACATTTCAAATGTCCCAACGGCTTGCCATAAACCAACTCCACTGCACAAATGATTAATTATAGGGCACAAATTACCACTCAAGAGCACAGATTACTGTGAGCTAATATTTTTTAGATTTTCAGGTTGTCAAGCACTTTAAACAAATTGACATTTTTTAAATTTTGTTTTTGTTTCTTTATTTGTGCTAGGATTCTGTTGTATGGAAAGCACTGCCAGAACACACTCTTTGGGTCCTAACAACATAGCTATATTAATCCGGCATTCCAAAAATAACTGTAAAACAATGACAAAACATCTTTCTCCTAGGTTTCTGCCATCCCCTGACTGGGGGGAGGGTCATTATTTCACTTTTAATTATTGATTTTGGTGGAAAGCGCTGACTACCTGGGGGTCCGGTTATACCCCGGGATGCGCCTCGGTCGCTGCGCTCACCAGAGTGTCGGCATCCATGAACACGCACTTGGAGTAGTGAGTCAGGGTCCAGCAGTGCAGCTTGGTGAGGGTTACCCCCAACTCGGGCCTCTTCATCAGGGCCAGGTGGGCTGAGTCCCCGCTGTCCAGCACGTCGACCAGCCGCACCTCGTCGAAGGCCTCGCTTACTGCCTCCCTGGGGCATAGTGGGGGGGGGGGGGGTGTAAATACATGGTCGGTTCTTGGGGTGCACATAGACCCAGCAGCCTCAGAAAAACTGGGCCGTTTCAAATCAAAACAACCACTTTCAACACTATTAGCAGGGATGAACTGTGACCTAGCAGGTACAAAAACCAGATAAGGTATTGTCATATTAATAATCTTAATAATTATATAAAAGAATAATTTAATCATTTATTGATCCCTATGGGGAAATCCTCTTTCCACCTACACCACCATGGTCTCAATGACACAGACACATATGCAGGTGAGCACAAGCTTGGCAGGGAAGGGCACCCACTGGAGCTGGGGGGTACGGGCCTTTGCGTCATGTCACTATACCATGACAATTCTGACCATTTAACCCCCCCGACACTATCCCAGAGTCAGGCTGCTCACGCCATACCTGTACGGGTCGGACACGTGGGGGCCCAGCAGAGCCACCAGCTTCCTGGAGGTGTTGTGGCTCCGTAGGGACTTGGCCAGCACCAGGGCCCCCTTCGCATAGCTGTCGGTAGTGGCCAGCGTTACGAAAGCCTGGTCTGCTGGACAACAGAAACCATGGGGGGGTCACACGTGGATCTCACACGATCCAGAGGGCAGGGTAATAATTCATGTGGGCATGAACTCATTCTAAGCAACCAAGTGTCACAAACCACTAATTACTCTGTAAAACAGCATAAACTGAGTCTCTGTAGTGAGTGCCCCCCATTTTCCCCAGGTAAAAGAGAGCACTAAAAAACAAAAACAGCAAAGTTATATTTCATATTCAGCATCTACGCTGTTGCATCTTTGCAAGTTTGTGTGCCTATGTCTTCCTGGCAGCTGCGAATCTGCGCGACCTGCTCGATATGTACTAGACGAGCGCTTACGGAAGACGGATGATCGGTTTAAATGATAAACGATAATTCCTATATGATATAGCGCCTGGGTATACAGCCCCACCCCCATACGGTATCCGCTGCTTCTGCATGCAGACCCAGTGCTAATGCAGGAGGGAAACGACGTATAAGATCTTCACCGACCAGCCATCCATCACGCTTTCTATCTCCTATTAAGGCGCAGAATTTATGATGAAGTTAAAAGGCACTTTCCTCTTCTCATGCCTTCGCGTATTGATAAGATCGATATGTTTACTGCAAAACAGACTAAACGACCGACTGAATCAGAAGTGCGCCAGAGGTCCAAGGGAAACGCAAAATATAACGAAGTAAACAGGTTTGGCTAAATGCTGGTCATAATTACTATAAGTGACGCATGAGCGCTTTTCACTAATTATCAATAACTATTTGATATTATATCCCGGTCAAAGGTGACAGTGATGCTCTATACACAAGGCAGGCTCTGTCATCCGATTTATAACGGAGGTACGTTAATAAGCTGGAAAGCAGAAGCGAAACCAAGATTATTCCCCAATGCATGTTAACGGTGAGATTTGCGGAGACGCAGTGCCGCATAACCCCTGTCGCGATCTTGTCGCGATCGCGATATGGGATGGCATCGATGCCGTGGGTCCGTGTAATGACCTCCAACAGGCGATCGCCTGCGAAGAAACGGCTGACACGTCCTTATACCGTATAAATGCGCAAATGACATTTAAAGCCACCCTGCACATAGCGCACAGTGACTGAAATGCGTTTTATTTGCTAAATGCCCGGCCATAGGTGCGAATTCGTCTCTGTGGTTATCATCATTATTATTGTACAGTTACGGGAGATAGTAACGGGATAAAAAACTTATGTACGCGATCGGGGATGGAACTATAATGCACGGCTCTGCGTTTTGCGGTTTGGGGTGAGCCTATGGAGAAATCTGGCCAGCCGTGGGTAGTTATACGACCATGTCCCACCTGCCGAGGGCATACCTATTTGACTTTGAAGAGCAGAAGATAAACTTGCGTGGTACTAGGCCCACGCCTCCTGCTCCGGGCGAAATGTAAAATGTAACTCGGTACTGTATTAATAGCAATGATGCATCTTTGCGGGACGGCGCAGGCACACGCCGCGTTATTTTGTAACCATGCCTTTGCAAACGCACTGTCGGTGGGAATGATTAAAAGATAAATAACGCGAGCTCTCCGATCGCGTTTAATTCGCAGGAGATCCGCCGTCCGGCCGCGCCATCTGCTCACATGTCCGCGTCCGAGAGGCGACTCGGATACAAAGTCGCAATCCCGTTGCCACCTACCTTCCATGGTTCGCAGGGAGACACGACAACTCCGTCGCCCGGGCTGTTAAGCGGCCGTAATTCCAAAAGAGCAACGGAGCGGGCCAGCTGTAATTTAAGGGGACAGTGCCCTGTTTATAGAACGGCTGTCATGTGACCGGCTATCTGACAGCGCACCAGCGCCTCGTTATAATGCACTGCCTCTTTATAATTCGCCCTATTTATAATGCCATGCCTCTTACCCACCACTTTGCTATGTGCGATATTGTACAAATGTTTTCATTCACAGATGGTTTAAACTATTTATTTAAACATAGTTAGGGATTATGCTGATAAAAATCACAGTACTGCCAACACTGATCCGCACCTATGTATGTATTAACAAATATAAATTAAGAATACGTATAATAATAATATAGTATAATATAAAAAATGATAGCGGAAAACATTTCAAAAGTAAAAATCTGTTAATTTGCAGGGCTCGAGCTGTGCATTTGGTTCCATCTGGTGGTGAAAAATATATTCGCAATAGAAATTATTCATGGACTGTGGCTCGGAGAAGCGCACTTCCGCGTTGTGTAGGAGTGTAGAGTTTGCATGTTTGTCCCTGTGTCGTGTTTACTCCCACAATTAAAAAATATACACAGGGTTATCTCTCATGCATCAGACTCTTATGCTCTTGCAAGAAATCTTACATGAAATCTGTATTAATCCATTATGAACCTAAAATGAGCTGCATCAAAAGATGTGGGGTAGTTTCCAAACCCTACAGACTATTTACGAGATAATAAAACTCTTACATAGATGTAAATGAGTGTGAAGATTTGTCTCGAACTGAAAATCTCATACCAGCCAGCTGACCAAATTTGACTGTTAGGCTCGTATGTCTCTAAATTGCTCAGAGTATGATAGTGTATGATAGTGACACTTGACGGGGCACAAATAATATAGTATTATGCTAACACTTATGTATTAATTAACCACAAACTAAGTCTTAGTTACATACTGATTAATTACTAAGCAGTTGGAATATTTGTTACTGTGTCTGTTAATTCTGTAAACCTTTGCGAACTACTGGAGGAACAAGACATGAATAACAGGTAAAATACTGATCTCATGTACGTTCATCAATCATTAATGAATCACCATGCAACTTTTATCCCAAGCAGTAATTATCTTTGTTTCCATATATGTGAATTATAGCAAGTACCGCTGCCCCCCCCCCCGAGCAACAGAAACCTAATTTTGTCAGTTCACCCATATTTAAAACATTTCAGTAGCACAGGGTATCTGGCTGGTAACTAGCTAGATTGTGTCTCTTTCACAAGAAAATTACTGAAATAAGAAAATGAGTGCAAATAACTGTATGGTCTCGGAAAGTAACCAGAAATATTCTCACATTTTTGCACTCGCACTTTGGCGCCCCCTAATGAATTGGCAGTGTAGGTAATGACCTCTCTCGCCTATAGGGCTTGTAGGCCCACTCTGGGTACAATAGCTTGTCATTGGGGCTGTACTCTCAAGGGTCTGCAAATTGCACCCTAGCTGTAGGTAAATGTCCCTTGTAGGTACATGTAGGTAAGTGTACCTTATAAACGGATGCCGAGGAATATTTTTGTTCCATTTCAGGGTACATTAATGCTGCTTGTATCTGGGAGAACAAAACTCTACCAGGGCTGTATCCATTTTTCTGAAAGTGCGCGATGGTTACAAGCTGACATGAGTATCATGTTTACATAATCTCAGGGTACTGCTGAGAGGGAAAACACACGTCGGAAATATATTTCCTGTGTGGAGATATGCATTTATTTATTACATATTTCAATGTCACGTACAATTACAAGAAATCTCCCTAAAACATCAGTACTTTTTAGGGTTTAAAAAAAATGACATAATAAATGGTCAAGGTTTATAAATAAGAATTAAAGTAAACAGAGTAAAGATTCAAATATACAGTGGCACTATTTCATATACACTCTCAGAAAAAGGGTACCAGTTTGTACTTTTGCTTGTGACTGGGGCTGTACCCTCATGGGTCTGCCAATTGTACCCTATAGCTATAGGGTACAGAAATGGGACTATGAGGAACATTTTTGTACCAGTGGGGGTAATGTTGTTTGTACCATGGGGATGTTCCTCATAGTCTATTTCTGATCCTTAAGAGGTACAATTTTCTACAGCTACAGGGCACAACTAGCAGACCCTTGATGGTACAGTCCCAGTCACAAGCAAAGGTACAAATTGGTACCCTTCTGCTGACAGTGTACGGCAGTGATTTCCTTAAAATAAAAACATCAATTCACTAAATTACTTGAACTGTTGAGTTTTTTGCAGACCACTGTAGATAGCCCCGTCCATTTCACATACATGAATACATTGCATATTAGCTCCTGCAGTCAGCTGCCCCAACCTGGTAAGCCTCCTATCATCAATCAGTTTGGCGACATCACAGAGAAACACAGGTGAAGACGACTGCATTATAGGTCCTGCTTACACTAAGGGTTCTAGCGTGACATCTGCAGGGGCGGGTAATCCAGGTCCAGAGAGTAAAAATCCACACCAAGATTTTAATTCAACCAGCCACTTAAGCATAAAGAGTCACAATCACAGAGCACTCAGCTGGTTGGTTGAAACAAAATCATGGTCTGGACTTTTACTCTCTGGACCTGGATTACCCACCTCTGGATATCTGGAACATTTATACATCTCCCCTGTCTTAATTTCCAGTGTTTTGACTATATACTGTGGAACTTTTTAATCCACTAAACACATTAAACCTGGCTGCAATAGAATGGCGTCCCACCCAGAAAGTACAGCTACTCTAGTCTGGTACCCTATACCAGTGTTTCTCGAACCCAGTCCTCGGGGACCTCCAGGCAAATCGTGGACTGTTTGAGAAACATTGCCCTATACTTTCTGGCAAAGGTAGATATTTTTCAGGTCCAGAAAGTACAAATCCAGACCAAGATATTGTTTCAACAAAACAGTTGAGAATTAAGAGTCACAGTCATTGAGTGCTTGGCTGCTTGGTAGAAACAAAACCTGGGTCTGGATTTTTACTCTTTGGACCTGAACTATCCACCTCTGGAGCTGGGGATAGCCCCCCCTCCCTCCATTTCCTACAAGGATGGAGAATATATATGAGCGTACTGAATTTAAACCATGGTGAGGGTGGTGTGAGTCGTAACAGACTTCAGTGCAATGCCAGGCGCATTTACTGCATTGCTTCAGCATGCATGTTCTTTACTGCAGTCAGCAAAGCCATACCACTGCATCCATGTTTGGCTATTCACTCAGTAGTCATTCTGGGGACTTCTGGGAAGGACAAGTCTGCACTTGTAGCCCCATTTTCATCCACAAATAAAACGATGACGCTATGGCCTTAGCAAAGCATGCTGCCATTTGCCTATTTGACACTGGGCAGGCTGGTGGTCCTGTTGGCAGAGAGGTGCAGTGATTCCGAGGCCCGGTAGGAGAGGTTGCTCATCTTGGCACTGAGGCCGGCATGGGAGCGGTCTGCGTGGGACCCCCCCCTCAGGAGCTTCAGCAAGTTTCTTCTAAAGTTCTTCCCCACAAAGCCGTAGAGGATGGGGTTCATGCAGCTGTTGAAGTAGGCGACGCAGATGGTGAACGGCATGGCGGTGTCGATGATGTCCAGCGTGCGGCAGTTCTGGATGACCTTGAGGAGCACCAGCACGTCCATGAAGTGAAAGATCTGGTGTGGCACCCAGCAGAGGAAAAAGGCCAGCACCACGGCCGCCAGCATCCTCAGGACCTCGTCGCCATGCGAGCGGCTCTTCTGTACCCGGTGGGCGTCCAGCAGCGCCTTTCCGATCAGGCAGTAGCAGGTTATGATGATGGCGAAGGGGATGAGGAAGCCCAACACGCTCTTCATCAGGCTAAGGGCCACCAGATTGTAGTTGAGTTCGGTCCTGTCCAGTATGGCGCACACAGTGATGTTGGGGTCCTTGATCTGGAAGACGTCCCTGGTTACGGCGGTAGGGACACTGAGAAGAAAGGCAAAGGCCCAGATGACGATGCAGGTGATGCGGGCGTTAGCCACCGTGCGGCACTGGCGTGAGCGGACCGGGTGGACCAGGGCTAGGTAGCGGTCGATGCTCAGCGAGGTGAGGAAGAAGACGCTGGTGTACAGGTTGAAGATGACGAGGCTGGCCGTGACTTTGCACAGGAAGCCGCCGAAGGGCCACCGGTAGCCCGTCGCCGTGACGGTGGCCCACATAGGCAGGGTGAGGAGGAAGGTGAGGTCGGACACGGCCAGGTTGAGGACGAAGATGTTGGCCACCGTCTTCAGCTTCATGTAGCAGTAGATGACGGCCACCACCATGCTGTTCCCCACGATGCCGATGACGAAGTTGCAGCCGTAGACGACGGGGATCAGGGTGAAGATGAAGGGGTAGCTGCCGGACATGTTGCATTTCAGCGGGATCTCCTCGCTGGCGCCCCCTGTGGCATTCTGCATTTCGATTCACAGAAATGCTCGGGGGTCAAAGGTGAAATCGCCGGATGTCTGGAAACTGGAATAGTGGTGCTTCCTAAAAGGGACACAACTTCAAATTATTTGGTATTCCTTCAGCCATTACTGTGGTTCAGAAACAATATCAGCTATAGTTAATATACCATAATATCATTGCAACTTCAGACATCATCAAACGGTACATGCATTATAATGTAACTTTTGCTGATAAGTGTAATCGTATTGTCGGATTTGCTTACAGAACTGCCCAAAACTTCGAGTACAGTAATATCAGACAAGCGACAAAGATGCAGTACTTTTACTAGCCACAAGATGTCAGCGTATATACTATTTTCAAGGCAATGCTAGCGGGCGCATGCACTCCTGGGTGCACCCTGCCTGACGCTTGGGTTTCCTGGGGTAGACTGCAAGCTAACGGCCACCATCCCTCCTACGACAGAGCCGTGCGCTCAAGGATAGCCACTTGCTTATTGTGTATTATTGCATTCTAGTCTGACTGCAGAAATCTGTACACTACGTTAAGTTTTACTTAAGTAAAGAACATTTCACAGTTTTACTACGAAACATCACATTTTCAAATGTATTTTATGTATTTATGTTATTGGTTATTTTATACAAAATAAATTAGTATTATAATGTTTCACATAATTTCCACGTTTGTGGTATGACTAAAAGAAAATATATATTTCTATAAAATGTAGCGACTTTAGTAAAAAAAAAAAAATAAAACACCTGTGCAGGGACTGTGCAATGTAAAAACAGACCATATCATATAGGTAACATTTTAGCAAATTATGATCATAAAAACCAGCGCCAATCTGAAACCCTTACTTCCCCAACACAGATCGGAGAAATGAAGTAAGGATGCCGCTTAACTATAACAGCAGTAAACGTGTCTCGTAAAACGCGCTACTGCGCCGGATCGGTGAGAGATGCTGTTCCGAAACCCACAAGCACAAAAGTGGTCTCCTATAAACTGCACAAGATCCACGACTGGCCTTTGAAGGCCGCTTTTTTCCCTGATACCAACAATGATATTGTTTGCAGATGTGGACATTGTCGCAACTGGAGGACATTAGGGAGCCAAGGGCAACAAAATCATGAAACAGCACGCCGAGTGTTTCCCCCTCAGACCCCGGCGCAATAAAGCGGAGACAGATGTCACTGGTTAAGATTTAAAAGTGTTTTCTTTCGTTAATGATTATAGCAGTGGTTTCTGTAGATCATAAACCGTGGGGAATAAGATAGAACATGATCATAGTCTGCGCGATTCTAAGATATTTATAGTATTTGACATCTTGAGAATTTTATACATACATTTTCACCTGCCAGTAACTTCTGCGGTTGGCTAGTCTTGTGTGTGACTGAGATTGCATCAGTGCTTTTTGGTTAATTCAAACATAATGTTAATATAATGTTAATATTTTCACAGTTTTATTATGTTCTAAATCAGGGGTGGGCAGTCTTATCCGCAAAGGGCCGCTGTGTATGCAGGTTTTTGCTCCAACTCCCTAATTAGAGGACTGATTGGCTGAAGAATTGTCAGACCTGGGTTTGAATGGCTGACCTAAAGGTTATCCTGAAAACCTGCATACACACCGGCCCTTTGCGGATGAGATTGCCCACCCCTGCTCTAAATGTAAGCACGTGTAAATATTACCTTTCAAGTTTCCTTTGCTACTGGAAACACAAGACGGACAGCAGAAATAAGAGCAGACTTGCACCTTATTCTGTAAAAGTGTTTAACTATGTAGCCATCCGATGTCACCATATGAGAGCAACCCCTCTACGCACTGACATCTTTCCTTGTCATCTTTGTCATTGTTTGGGTTTTTTAATTACAAATAATCTAATCGGGGGACTGGATTTAGTTGCTCCACATCAGGAAGCGAGCATAACTCCATAAACACTGAATAAGGATGGGAAACGACAAAGGATTTTGCACTGGCCGTCCTGAAGCTGGATGAAGACAGGAAGGAAAACAGGAGCCTGACAATGAACGGACGCAGTCCTACTTCGAAACAGGGTCCTATTGGGCAGACATTCATGAGATGTTACAGCCATGGACTTCTACTACCATGAGATGTTGACGTGACATGACCCCTGCTGGCCACACACTCGAGCCACCTTGAAACGCAAACACGGCTTCAGCATACACAGAAAAACAATCGACGTGAGGTATTTGTTTAAAGTTACTTTTTGAGAGAAGTAACTAGGAACTAGTAACTAACGAACTAATTACTTCTGTCACCTCATTGATTAGATCTTAAGCGACGTCCCAGCCCATTTTCAGCGACCACGCCCCCCGCTTCATGGAGACCTGTGATTGGACAGTGATAACATTTTGTGGTGGCATGATTTCTTTGTTTAATTGTACGTAACGCAAACCCTTCTAATTGTTATACTGGATGGTAGTTGAATAAGATATAAAGCAATGGAATGATGGTTTTGCTTTTCATTATGTCGCGTTCTCTTTGCGACAGTCACTGAAAAGCAGTGCCTGTTATACACTGCATTTCCACGGGCTGCGCACTGTACAACAATATGTCGCATCTATTGTTTTTCAGTATATGCTGAAGTCGCGTTTGCATTTCAAGGTGGCCTGAATTCCGCTCCGTAACACACACTTACTACGTTCCGTTTTAAATTGACGTGTTCCTTTGTAGGACATGGTGAAATGGTACGTTCTGCTAACCAGCTAGCTAGCTACGATCTTCTGGTTCTACTCGCTAGCTGTTTCTTTGCATTTCCTTTCGGGGATGGGGGGGACGCTACATGAAGTTTTGGGTGGGACCCCCAAACAACAAACCCACTACTGGCCATAGTCCTTAAATTTCCATGATGCTAGATGCCATGGCGTTAAAGTGTCAAACTCCCCGTTGACCCTGGGGCTACGTTGGAAGAGATGGGCTCATGTCCCAGAAAATGGTCGAAGCACAGCATTGTTCTCCTTCACTTTCAGGAAGTGTGAGGTCGTGACCCCATGTTATGTAAGCAGCGCACCTCTCCTACTTCAACATGACTGAGTTGAACAGCGCATTTCTGAGACGGAGAAGTCGTGCTGATCAGGAAGTACACAATTACTCTGGTATGGAGGGTTGAGGAAGTCTCATTCTTAATTTGGGATGTAGTGTTCCCTCCAGTGATGTGACATTTAATAAAAAAATAATAACAGTGACAATAATAAACTCAATAATAAATAACACAACAATAAACAAGAATTTATACACGAACCCCGCAGAACGTTTGGAGAGTGCAGTTTGAAGTTGGGAGACAGAAATTTACTGCACTGACAATTTGAATTGTGGAAGGACTTTTGCAGGTCGTAATGGGCGCAGATTGTATTGCCTGGGTTGTGAAACTGATTAACCTACATCTGCAGTTCATTCTGAAATCTATCACAGATGTTAGAGCGCTGAAGTTTTTAAAGCATCATCACTGGAAGGCTCTCCGGCATGTGCCGCTAAGTCTGGGGCTGAATTCACTGTCAGAAAAGAGGCTTAAGCAGAAGTTAAAAGCGGATGCTCTTACCTTGAGCGGTGGAGGAGAAGCTCACTGGAAAAACTCTCTTCAAAAGAGGCGCAGAAGGAGAGCAGGACAGACGGGAGGAAGGGAGATTCCCGTCTGGTGCTCGGCTGGAGAATGAATTCGGTTGTCCAGGGGAGAACGAGAGGGGCGAGTCCTTGATGCCGCTGGACAGACACATGCATGGACACGCGCACGCACACACAGCCCCACACACACACACGCCTGGTCGTCCACGCCTTCCACCCACCCCTCCGTCTAGATGGTCTGCACCTCCTCCAGAGCGCCCTCTTATACCTCCTCTTCATCCCCTCTACCGTTCCCACTGCAGCGGCCAGCCTGCTGGGGAGCATTTATTAATAACACCGAGGGGGAGCAGGCAGGGGCCTTTTGTTTTTGGCTGTGAGGAAGCCCCCTAACCCCCCCCCCCCATGATGGCCCTTCTGCTGGCTCTCTTCCAGCTCCTATTTAGGGTCAATAATAAAAAACAAAGAGTATCGGTGATACTCTCTGGGTTAATGACACTTGAGACGCTCGTCGTCCTCCTCGGGAGATTTATATCGACTCCTTTAGCTTTGCCCGTGATCGAAGCATGTGGAAAAAGACAGAGGTCTTGCTCAGACTGGTACTAGTAGATGCTAAGCAGTTGGTGTTTTGTTTGGCTGACGGACCCATATAGGATTCGGGTGGAGAGATCCAGACCCGACAGACCCCTTCTGGTTCAGGGTCTGTGATTGTGGCTGACTCTCTCTGTGGAGTCACACTTGGCCTTTATTTAAGAGAGAATGTCCAAAACTCACTCACTCCAATTGTTTTTGATGTGAGACCGCCAGTGAGACCGCCAGTGAGACCTGCCTAGCCATGAGCAAAGGCGTGCTTCCCTGTAAACATGATGAAAATATACCCTATACCAAATATGCCACTTACTCTGCCAGGCTGCCCTCATTTCTCAGGGAAATGCTCAGCGGTCACGTGCGACCAAGCGTGATAGATGGCCTCCCGCTCATGCCCTTTCTGCACTGCTGTTTCCCTCTCTCTTTCACTTACTCTCTTCCAAACAGGCCTGATTGTTCCCTGTGTGTGTGTGTATTGGTGAGGTCTCACTTCCTGTTTGTGTGTGTGTATTGGTGAGGTCTCACTTCATGTTTGTGTGTGTGTATTGGTGAGGTCTCACTTCCTGTGTGTGTACGGGTGCGATCTCACTTCTGTGTATATATACATTGCCGAGGGCCGTTTACATGTGAAATGCGTTATTCCACAGATGGGCAGTGTATCAATACACTGTCAGAAAAAAGGGCACCGATTTGTACCTTTGCTTGCCACTGGGGCTGTATCCTCAAGGGTCTGCCAGTTGTACCCTATAGCTGTAGGTGACTGTATCTGTACCATTGTGGGTATATGAATGTTGCCTTAAAAGGTACAATCACAAACAGCACTAGGGTACAAATGGTTGATCCAGTGACAATCAAAGATACAAATTGGTACCCTTTTCTCATGGAGTGCACAGCCTTCAAATCAAGCATCCCGATGCCTTAACAAGGCACTAGTGTAACAGTTCTGCAGCTGATACTGCAACCAGAGCCCCCACTATGCGACGACTGCACGTGGGAGAGGGATGGCTTGTCAAAGCTGCTATTGCCAGATAGGAGATGTCCTGGCCAAGGTCAGCTGAGTATTTACTATATATAACACTCATTCTACTGGCTTCAAACAAAGAGAGACCCGTCACCTCGGCAAGGCGAAACCGGCTGATGGTTTTCATCGCGCCGTCCGTTGCTTCCAGCTGGGGCAACGATAAACTTGTTAAAAAAAAAAAAAAAATCACACGTGAAGATTAGGACGTGTGGCAGTGTTCATCTTCTCGCCAATCTGCCACCCCCAGCGGTATCCAGCGGCTCCCGCCACCGGGGGCAACAACGAGCTGGGGAGGAACCCGAGTGTGATTTAATTTGTTTTGTTGATAGCCAATCTCCCAGGCCATCTTCTTTGGCGAACCGCAGGACGCATACAAGCCGAAGAGGGGAGCATTATGGGAGTGAGGGGTTATGGCGTATCCCTGTAACCGATAAAATATGCTTATTGCATAAAAAAAAAACATTCAGCAAACTGGCAGGGGTCCAAATGTGTTTATCAGGCTTGGGAATTACTCCCGTTACGCCTGGTTCCGTCTCCCCCCGTACCTCTGCAGTGGTATGCAGATGTCTCCCTACGTCACGTTAGACTGGGTTTCACGGCGTCCGCTTTCGTGAGAAGCTCACGACTGGCTTTCAAGTGAGTGGGACTACTTCTATTAACACAAAAAATACAGTATTATCAGTGCGCCGAGGGCAGTCGACTTGGGTTAATGGGAAATGTCCCCCCCCCACCCCTCGAGAGGAAGTGCGTAAATAATGTGCGTAGTGGCTAATTGCCTTCGTAGACTGAAGCCACCTAACATGGATTGGTCTTGTAGCATTTCCAGGCACACACAGTCCAAATTAGTCTGATGTCTTGTTTTAACGTTCATATTATATATTAGTTATACAGTTTTCTTAGCTTGTATGTATGGTTTGAAAACCAGGCCTTGTGTCTGACGTTGTATGTTTCCTACAAACAATATAGCAGTTAAAGCATTTCATTCAGACAAAGAATAATAATAATAGAGAATAAACATAAAACAACATATGTTATGGAATACAGAATGCAGAATGCTCCCACAATGCATTTTGTTTCACTCTTAAATCCGGTACCTGACCACGGACCAGATTATCAGAATACGGAAATCAGAAGCCATATTCCACCCCCTCCGCATTTCTGAAAAACATACTTTCAGGGTCTCAGAACTTCTGCGTCGAACACAAACAGACACACATATTTGAACAGGATGTTGTTTTGGAGTTGGACCAGGAGAGACCATGTTTTCTAATTAGGGTTAGAGGTTTATAAAAAGAAAATGCAGTAAGCTAACAGGAGAACTAGCATAATGCACCATATTAGCAGCTGCCGCAGTGGATTATGGGAGGAAATGCCAGAATACTGTACACACAATGCTGGGGCTAACTTCAAACCGTGGGTGAGAGGACAGTATGACCTGCTGGCCAATCATGCACTCCAGGGATGGAGTGTGGTTTAAATGCCAGTTAGAAATCTACACACAAGACACCTAGAGATCATTCTGGAAAGGCCTCTGTCAGTGTCCTTTGGTACACAGCCGGTATCTGGAAATTAATTACGAAATGTCTCAAACTCCAGCATTCAATTATTTACCCCTCAAGGACAGGTTCGTCAGCAAAATCTTTGAAAATCAAATAACGCGGGGCAGCTACAGCCTGCTTGAGGAACACAGTAGTATTGGATCCTTGAATCACGTAATGAAATTACTGAGGCAATTACAGCGTTGTTCTAAAGGCGTAGCGTAGTACAATACTATGATCTACAGCGAATCATTGTCCCTTGGGAACAGGAAATTGTGTGGTATTTAGGGTCATAAAAATACCCAATTAAATCAAGTATGAGAGCGTTCCTAAAGCCATTTTAAACGTTTCATTTTCTGGGAGGATGCCAATGAATTTAGTGTGGTTATAGCCCGGCTGTAAAATAAAAACAAAAATTTTGTGGTCAAGAGACAGCATGTCTAAATAAACCACATGCCACTAAGTAACGTTTCAGAAAAGGGCCTCTCAGCCTGAAACATCTTATAATCTGAAATGATCTGATTATTTAACCGGGGGGGTTGGCCTTAGGTCTAGCTGTAGTTTTGCGAGGCCGTGTCAGGCCCAGCATACGCACTAGAATCGTCTGCCATGCTGGAGCCAATACGGCAAGTGCATGAGTTTTAAAAGAGGACACACTTGACGGGTCGACGGATGGCAGACGGTGTGGGAGCAGAGGTCTAAATTCACCCAGCGGTGATCTTGACACAGGCAGAAGATGAGGATTTGGAGGAGGGATTGCGTGCAGACATCAGTCACCTACAGTTATGTGTGAGCTAGAGGAAGGATTTTTCCAAACTTTAGATAATTCCCTCCTAGTAATCCCCAGGTCAAGGCCTAGTGCGCATGCATGTCACTTTTGGGAGAGTCAGGGTTAATATAATATTTAATTCCGAGAGGAAATACTGACACTGTTTAGTTTACCTTGAGTGTAAAGGAGATAAGCCAGCTGGGGCTAATTTAAAAGTCATACATCACCAATAAGAGACTGGAATGAACTGGTAGTTACTTTTTGTTTAATTACCTCCCGGGGCAGTGGAAAATGAGTTTCTTTTTACGATTAACTTTAGATGTAAATAAATCTTTGCAGTGCCATTCTTTGGGAAAGAGTTCTTATTTAAAGAAGATTTTGCATTTTGGGCTGAATCCAAAACATGTTTTACATTTGAACCAGCAGGTGGCATAATGATTAAGGAAATGGGTCATAGACTGAAATTCTTCATAAGACGTATATCACAAATTTGTTGTTGAGGTCACATAGGAAAGAACCACAGAGACCATGGTGCATAAGCAAGGAGTTCAAAGTTGTGCCGTTTGTTTTACAATTTCTTTGGACAAAGTATGTGCTGAGACAGGCCTCCTGATGTGACCCCTTCTTATGCTGTCAAGGGGGACAAAGGTATTTACTACTGCAATCACTGCTATTATTGTTCAAATTGGTCATGACGACCTTTGACAGAGATCGCTTGATGAATCAGAACTTTTACTAAACGGCCGATCTAAATAAAACCCTTTCAAATAAATACATCTACTGGACGACAGCTGCTGGATTTCCATCCTTATTGAAACCATACTTCTTCAAAGCACAGGCGATGCACCCGGGTGCTATAAAAATATTGTCTTGGTAACAGGAATACGTGTCCACACAGGCGGGCTGCCTAGCTTTAGACATGCGGAAGGACATAGGGTGTGGTCAGTTCTGCAGGCTCAGGCATGGAAGAAAATGGGAGTCTGTAAACAGGGGATGCGCTTCCTCATCCGGATTCAGCCACTTACAGTCGTCTAGGTCACCCAGGCGGCAGGGAGGACCGCTGTGATGTCATGGAAACTGTGGCTATTTGCGCTACTGCGTATGAAAACACAAGAGTCACCATGCGTCCCACAATCCAAAATGTCGGAGACAGATAAGTGCACAGACCGAAAAATATCTCACAAGCTCTATATATGTGACACGGGGAGACGTCATCATCGACTTTTAAACCAAGCAGGCCTGGGACTGGTTGTGAGTCGCCCAACTGGGACTCAAGACAACAACCACCCGGTACAGGTCCTTTTGACCGACTTCCTGAGTGTTGCTTATTTCCGAAACCTGCAAAAATCACAGCGTACAAGTTTCTTATAGATTCCAGCTGTATCGTCATACATCTCGGCCCCATCTGCATAATTTTTTCCCCCTGATTCATCACTGTGAGGTTTCTCCTCTGCAGAGAGGTTGAACGGATTCACATGCCACGGGGAACAGGAGGAGGAAGGAGAGGGTAGATTTTAGAAGAGGGGAGGAAATGGACAAAAATTATTTTTCATTATGTTTAGTGGATGCTTTTATCCAAAATGACGTACATTTTCTGAGAAAGCAGAGCCAGACAATAACCAGAGCTGGAAATTTCGGGTCCAGAAAGTAAAAATCCAGACCAAATTTTTATATCAACCAACCAGTTGAGTATAAAGAGTCACAGTCACAGAGTGCTCTACTGGCTGGTTGAAACAAAATATTGGTCTGGATTTTTACCCTCTTGGACTTCAAATTTTTATCTCTGGACAATACCTCAACTGGGAATTGAGGGCCTTTCACCTCTGAGATCACTCAGGATAACACTCCGAGTTACACAATCTAGATTTACGGACATTAATATTGTATATAAACCCCTCCTCCCCCGGTGAGACGGACTAGGGGTGTCTGTGGTTGCACATGTACAGGGGCTTATTACCTGACTTCACCCCGATCCGGGAGAACCTCTAGCGCCCCCCCCCCATCGGTCGTAAGTAGACTAACCAGTGTTTACGGGCAGCAAATGGATAGATATGTCCTAAGCAGAATGCAGCACGTCGCATTGATTTTCTGCAAAATCTGTGATTTAGAGACAGAGCAGAGAGGCCGTATCTCAGAATGATCTAATTTACGGCGTCTGCTGCAGCCACATAAAGCAGCTAACACTAGCTCCCAGCTATCCTGCGTAACCACGCGGCCGCTAATGTCCAGACCACATAATTAAGGCTGTTTGTTAAAAGCCTTAATTTCACAGTAGAACAAGCCCACGATGTGCTCTGAAGAGGATGCTCGCTCTAAAGGACTGATATTACGTCACTGTACCGAAAAGGCAAACTTTATGGCAATTATAGTACAAAAAGGTGAATATTAAAAAATATTTAATATAAATAAGATGAGGTATGGAAAACTCGGACGGATTCTGGGTTTCTCATCCCATTCGCTTGGTACAATGAACCAGATGCTGGTATAAAGCATTAACTGGGAGGTTCCTATAGTTAAGACAACTGACCGGAGATTCTCAGGTAATGTTATGTGTAGGACAGCGGATTGGATGGGTTACACTCCGGGGAAATGGGCTGATGTCGGAGCCATGGAGGCGCACGACTTTGGCCTGCATTCAGTGGGATAAACATGCTCTAAGTGACATGTGCAGCCTGGGCTAAAGAAACACCCATTATATTCATTATAACACACATATGTAACGTCGTCAGCTGTCCATGCTTAAATGAACGAATAAACCTACAAATGAATGCCTTCTGCATCATCTCAAACGGAATTATTTCTATTCCAATCAGGCTGGATACATATACAGAAAAAAAATAAAACGAATACAATATAAACAGAAAACTGAGTATAAATACGCAAATTGAATATAAAACTTTATATAAAAAGGAGTACAAAGAATAAAAATGTAAACTAGGTAAAAGGTAAAGAATGACAGAAAGTAGGTATTAAATAAGTGAGGTCATAGGCATTTCTCTGTGAATTCGTTTCCATATATAAATACTGCACATTCTAATAGGTAATAAAGGGCGAAATGGATAAATGAAAAAATCCTTTTTCTATAACTGCTTACGCAATGAAGGGCTATGCTGAGGCTGGATCTTATCATTATATATTCGTATACAATGGTCCCTCGCTATAACGCGGTTCACCTTTCGCGGCCTCGCAGTTTTGTGGATTTTTTTTTGTGCAATTTTGCATGTTTTTTTTTTTTTTTTTACAGCGCATTGTGTTCTGCGTCCTGATTAGCACATTGTGTTCTGGATCCTGATTGGCTGT
>JAODKM010000042.1:4858682-4874186 GCA_026780845.1 Petrocephalus sullivani
AATGCGTTCAGCCTGTCAAATTTACATAAATCTTCGATCGCTAGCAGTGTGACTCTGAAGTGCTGTACTGTATGTTTCTAAGTTCTCTCCCCAACAAACTCAACAATGTCGACGAAACGTTTTGCACCGTCAAAGACACCTGCGGTAGCTCCCAAAAGGCAGAGGAAGATGCTAAGAAAAATGTATAACGGGTGTAGTGAGGAGTCTTAAAACGACTTCGCGGATTTCGCCTGTTGCGGGTTATTTTTAGAACGTAACTCCCGCGATTAACGAGGGACCGCTGTACAACTAATACTGACCCAAGGTTGCGTACTGGACATACATTCACAGCAAAGATGTATATATGTGTTGGTATCCAGGAGGGAATAATATGCGTCAGACTTATGGGAAACCTGAACTTTGGGGTTGGGGGGCACATCTCAAAGGCTTTTTTTTCAGAACTAATAGGCTAGAAGGAACCGGCTGAGACCTAATCCCACAGCCTACCCACTCGCTGGGTCCCTTCCCACCCTCAAGTTGGCCCATAGCTCAGAGGAAGCATCTCCACATCTGAGTCAACATGGACATTTTTAGGACTCTGGTTGAACTCAAACAACCAAACGGTCACCAGTGGGGGGAGGTGGGGGTTGATGACCCACGCTGTGCTCCACTGCCTTTCGAAACCACTTTGTGACATGGAGGTCAGCCCTCGGGTGCGTCAGGGACTATGCTAAAGCCTGGGACTATTCCCTGCCAGAAGAATCAGCCATCTTGCCGCATTTCAAAGTGTTTTTCAGAGCAGCGTTTATGCTGGATCTGTTATGGCGTCCGCTTCTCCCAAAGCCATCAGACCGCTTAACTGCCAGAACTTACTGTTACGAGCGACGCCCACCGTGTTTAGCTGCAGCAGTGTTTGTCATCGGGTTACACATTAAATCTTAAATTTATTGGTCTTGTCGTCACCGTAAGACATAAAGGATGGCTCATAAAGGACCGTGGGACATTACAGCACCCCCTGGGACCTGTAACTGTCGCTCTCTGCAGTTTTCATTGCTGCCGTTTGACTCTGCACCAGCGCTGTCCATCTTCCTCAGGATGTGAGGATTTGTGTGTCTCGCTTCTCTGTGAAACAGTCTGGCCCCAATTCCTGTTTCTTCCCCCCTCCCCTTTGGCAAAGCGCCACTCAAACTCTGATGAGAGACACCAGGCTTTGCCGCCCCGTCCCGGATGGGTCCCGATTTATCCGTCTCTCCTTTAGATTGCTGGCTGGGGGGACTCTCATCTCCGTCCTGACGTACCCGAGGCCTCCCTCGAGAAACACGGCGGCAGCCTGGCGGAGGTGCGATTTCATTTTATATTGATTATAGTTTTTTTTATATAATTATTATATATGCCTTTGTTTTTCAGATTTATGGAACATATCAAGAAGGATCAAGTTTTTCCTTTGCTTTTATTGTGTTTCATAGCTTTGAAATTTTATTGCACAACGTTTTTCATCTTTATATGTGCCCATCTCTTACAGCGAAGAACCCCGGCACTAGTGATGAAGGCTTTTTGGCTCAGCCCCGTCGACCAGACAAACAAGCAAACAAACACACATATGTGCGTTTTTCTAGGAAGGTGGTCAAAAAGGCTTCACGGATCATTTTCATGGGCACAGGAAAATCAGGCACGTTTGAGGGAAATGAAACAAAATAATACCTGTGGACATAACATGCATTAACACCTTAAGACACAAGCGGTTGTAAAGCGTCCCTGGCACGTGGCTGATCTTTAATTATCAGCCTTGGTTGTTGACTAGGTTTAATAATAGTACAGCGATGCCACCGTTTATCTGGTGTCACTAGGACGGGCCGCGTTTGTGCTTTGCTTGAATCAGAGGGAGACCCAGAGAACCTAGGGTGCTGCCCCCTCCTGGTGAACAGAAACATTACACACTGATTCACCAAGGGCTGCCAGCGATTCGGCAATAAAGCACGGGTCCCTGAGAGAGTCAGAGGACGGCGGGCGGTTGCCCCCTTTGGCTGATCGGTGCCCGGTATCTCAGAAAAAGGCCGGTTAAATGGGATCGGGGGCAAATTCGCGTCCGGACATGGTGGTAGCAGCTGACGCCATCACGGCTGTCATAAAACACGCGTGGATGATCTGTGGCAGTCCTTCCGGAACGCCTGCACATATGTCCCCCACATTCCTGCATGCTGGGATTTATCTGAAGTGCTGATATAAAAGTTTCACACTGTGGAGGTGGGTGGGGGTCTAATTATGACAGATTCAATAACCAACCAAGCTAGAGTTGCTGTCCCCCCTTCCTCTACCAGTCTGGCAGGCCCGCGGTTCCCTCCCACGTCGGATCGTGTCAGACGTCCCCGTTCCGGGTCTCCGCACGACCCCCCCCCCCCACACCTTCCCTCCTGCGCAGCTCTAAAACTCCTTCGCCTCGTGCCTAATTAAATGGTGGTTGGGCGGCTCCGTAAATATTTTCCCATCCACGGGGCTGTTCTCCGCACCGTTCTCCTAATTATCCGCGGCGCGCCGTGGCCTGGGGCGGGGGCGTGGGAGACGGACAGGGGTGGCAGTCTGCGGGGAAGGAGCGGAGCGGAGCTTCGGAATGTTGACATGAAGGATTTGGGGACGGCAGGGGGCAGGTAGTCCAGAAGGACATGTCTGAAAGCCTGCTGGTGAGCTACCTGGTCTGGGCCTCTCTTATGCGGCAGGAAGCCCAGGACCTACCAGTGACGCCCGTCACTTAGTGCTGGACAGGGACGGCCTACAGCACAAGGCTGCTGTCTCAGCATGGCAGTGAAGGAACTGTAGAAGTGTCCCATTTACACAAAGCCCAAAAGTTTGGAAGACAACCGAGAAACCGGTTGGAACTGCGGTCATTGGCGTATTACAATGATGACAGCGTTGCTCTCTCTCCCTCACGCACGCACACATGCATGCATTTGATGCGTCCTCACAGACAAGCTATGGCATGCATCACCAAGACACAATGATTAAAAATGAACAATGAACAATCAGCTACATTCTGGGCCAACAAAAGCTATGTGGGGGTGGTGTGTGGGGCTCAGTGGGTTAGGCCTACATGCGGGTGATCAGAAGGTTGTCGGTTCAAATCCCGTGCTTGGCAGAGTAACCACATTCCAATTGGGGACTTGAGTAGGGCCCTTAACACCCCAAGAAATGCTACAGGAATGCTGGATTGATGGATGGATGGTCTTGTGCTCTAACCTCTGTATGTGTGCATGTCTTAAATTAAAGCAGGGTTCCCAGACTCAGGTCCTGGAGGGCCAGAATCCTGCACAGTTGGCAGATTTCCCTGCTCAATGCCGGATTCTGGCCCTCCAGGATCGCAGTCAGGGAACCTCGAATTAAATCCCCGTTTCAGGAGGAGCAAATCGACATGTTCGCACAGCGAAGGGGATGCTGTTCTATCACGTATGCTGCAGGACACATGAGTCTTTGAAGTCTTTACTGCCCTCTGATCTCCTGAAGGGGCCTTTCCAGAAAATGAGATACAGATAAACACCACCCCCCACCAGTGCTCTGTCCAAACTGTCATCATGTGTCAACCAGGAGGAACAGGAGGACCCTTTCGTTCCCAGAGCGGTGTCCCCCTCCCATGTAGAGGTACCTGGTGTCCAGGCGTGGGCGTCGCCTCTCCTAATCCAATCAAAACGCGTGGCCCATCAAGAACAGCATGGACAGAATTGCGCCCAGGCGCATGGAAATGAGATTACGATCCGGCCCTCCAAGCACGCTGCACCTTCTGTCACTTTCCACCCACCTCGATTTTCCTCGCTGCATCATGCAGAATCATAACACAGTTACTGAGGAGTTTCCATCCGTCACTGTTGAAGAGAGAACCTTCTTTTGAAGATGAAGGCAAACATTGATTCTGGGATATTAAAGTCCACTCAAGGCTGTTTCTCCCTTAGCTTAGAGACCATCCATCGATCCATTTTCCACTTACCAGGTTTCAGTGAGCCTGGAGCTCATCATAGGCAGCACTTCACCACTATGACACAGGTTCGACCCCCAGTCAGGGAAATTGTGTTTTATGCACCAATACTGCCGGAATAAATTCCAAGTATATACTGGTGGATCTGGCCAATAAAGATTTTTTCCAAAAAAAAAAGAAAAACAAACAAGTGCCACCCATTATGGAATCCACTTACATGGCAGAGATGCATCCTCACTATTGCTGCCAAGTCACCTGATTGGACCCTAAGCACATCCAGGCGGACTCTGCCGCAGGCCAGTTACGCACCTCTGCTCTGCCAGCCGCAGAAGACAAACACTCACTGCAGAAGATCACCCACTTCCCATTGTTATGTTTTCCACTAACCTTTAATTACGATGAAAGAATGTTTACTACTCCCAGGAATCTGTGCGTGTTTTCATTAGGTTCCGGGCCGGGGTTTTTCCACATGCTGGCTGACCCGAGGCTCGCATTGGAAGAGTGGGAAGGCCGAGCTGCCATACAAATGCGATATGCCGCAACTACACGCGTCACTGACATGGGCTATGACCGGAATTGGGTCTCTTGGGCTCTGTTATATCTGGTGACAAAACTCATTGATTTTGAATAAAACATTTTCTCCCTATTATATATATGGGAGTCGAAAGACTTTCAACTCTCTTTTCACATGCTGCGTTACATTCGAACTTGTGACTCGGAAATTCAGAGTTCCTAGGTGGAAATTTCAACCGGAACGTCCCCGAAGTTGGAATTCTGACTCTGAAAGTCAGAGGAATCTCTAGAACCCTGACCTCAGAATTCAAGACGGCTGCACCCTTTATAAACAGGAGTTAAAGCTGTAATTATAATTGCTAATAAACAGTATGCGTCTTATTTGTGGCTCATAAAATCGGTCATACACACGGTACTGTCCAAACTATCTGAGGACGTGTCGCTACAGTGTTTTTATGTGCGGAATATCAGGCTATGTGTTGTTAGCAACTTATATTGCCAACAACGGTTAACAATTAACCGGACAAGAACTGGGGTCTGATTCAGAATGCAGGATTCCTTGATTAGCCAGATAACTTGTCAAATTTAAGGTAGTCTGGGCTAAATGTAAATGAACACAAACAAAGGCCATTTAATCTCAAATTAAACCCGACAAGTTAAACCCGACAAATCCGGTTAAGTGAGAAATCTTGCTTTTTGAAACAGATCCCTGGTATTGCTAGTGCCATTAGTGCTAAAACCTGTTTGCATTACATATTTAGAGAGGGGCTTTAGACAGGGATAGCTAGTCACCAATGTCACATGTTTACGTATTTCTGCCATTAGCACTAAAACCCGTTTGCATTACGTATTTAAAGCTAGTCACCAATGTCACATGTTACATTTGAGCGTTTTATCTACTGCTGGCATCAGCTGCTCTGCGCCAAAGAGCATAGGTCTTGGACTGACGCAGGATCTAGTTAACGCAATAAACAAACCATCCTACATAACGGCCTCCACACAGCCTTTGTATATGGAGGAATAGAGCCTTGGGCTCGCCGCGCTGACAAATTACCGCCTGCCGCGCAAGTCGCCCCAATTGCGCAAAGTGCTAGGATGGCATCTCGTTCCCTTTGTTCAGCTGTCCGTCACAGTGCCGGGCAGCTTGTCGCCGTTTCACTCCAGTCCCACTGGCCCGGCCCTCCGTCCCTTACGGCAGTGTTTCGCAACCCGGTCCTCTGGGACCAGCACACTTCCTGACTGTCGACTTTTTTGTGGACCAAAAACAGACTGTCTGGGGTTCCACGAGGACCAGGCTGGGAAGCACTGCCTTAAGGGATAACAGCAGTCTAAGCCAGCAACAAAGCAGCCATCTATGGCGTTACACCTCCAGGGCCTGAGATGAAACAATCCTCAGTAGGACCAGAGACTGATCTCAAGAATCCTCATAAAACGTCCCGTGAATATGTGTCGTTCCATAGGGGTTTGGGGGGAGGGGGCAAACCAAAGTCCCAAATTTGCCAAAGTCCAATGCACAGAAAACCTCATACATCACGAAAGTCGTCACGCCAATCACATAGTAACTGCCATTAAATATTAGTTGAATTGACCATTTCAGGTTTAAATTCCTAGCAGACACCTCTAGGGCGACACAGTGGAGCTTACCTTCAGGCCCGTGTGGTGGTATCATGGTCTCCTTGTGTCTGTATGGGTTTCCCTCCCTAGTTCTGACCCTCAGTCAAGCCAACAAAAAAGCAACACAGGGTTAAGACAGTCAGTGTACCTAAATCACACAGTGTGTGATCCGGAGGATGTGTGTGCCCTGTGCCATCCTGCCCGGCTCACCCCCCTGCCTTGTGCCCATTGTTGCCTGGGGCAGACTCACGGCATCTCTGTACAGGATGGATGGATGGATGGATGGATAAATGGAGGAACACCTGTCATGTTGTTATAAATACAGTAACGCGTCTTGATTGTCACTATGGAAGCCGCTGAAAACATGCACAAATACTTAATCAACAACAGCGGAACGTGTATTGATTCTCCACAGGGGAAACGCATGTGTAATTTAAGCTTAATAGTGGTGTATAATGAAGCCGTCTAGTAAAGTGATGTTGTTTTACGTAGCCGTGTCTGGTTGCAGCCCTCCCAGCTTTTAATATGGTGCAGTCACTGGCGCACGGGCCGCCCTAGATGTGATTCGATCCCGAGCTCACGCCTGGTTTAATACAATTTCTGTCCGACATGGGAACCACGCATAGCTGTCAAGCAAAATGGACCCCCTCCTGGGTCGCTCCGAATGGAGTGGTGCCGCTGATAGCTCAGGGAGGGGACATTTTTGAGGAGTCGGGGTGGGGGTGGGGGCGCAGTTTATGTTCACTGATAGGGTGGAGAGCACCAGCTCCATAAGGCCAAGTACATTCCCGCTCATTAATGATTTGCTTTATTCACTACCTGGCAGAATCATGGTTCACGTGGGCAGAGGGGAAGCTGTACAACACTTATTTAATCTGGCTGCAGATTCTCGTTTTCTAATCTTAAGGTAGATCAGATTCCACACAGCAGGGGGCACTAAGGTGGGGATGGAGAGAGACAGGAATGGACCGGAAGCCACGCCCTTCTAGGAGAGTGACAGCAGAGCTCCTTGTCAAGTCACTGTAAAACCACAACCCTGCTAGGATATAGATCCAGCCCAGACAAGGTCAAATATAAAACATGCTGAACTCACTCCTGTCATTCGTTGCTATGGCTTTGCACAGCACGGTAACAGGGAGCGAGACAGGACAACAGGGCTTTGGGTGTGTGTGTGTATTTGGACATGCTCTCATATTAGGAGGAATGCGTTCCCCGTCACACAGTGCGGAATGTGTCACACCATAGCAGTCATCCTTAACTGTGTCTCCCACTGGGAAAGCAAAAACAATATTGGAAGAGAGACGGCGTGTTCCGAACATAATAGCCGAAAAAAAAAAAAAATAATAATAAAAAAAAAAAAATTTGAACAGTGATGTGTTTGGGGTTGGGGTCAAGAATGTGCTCTCATCACGAGTCTGATTATGGCGCTGAAAGCTTTTCGATTTGTTTACGAATTATGTGGCGTTTTAAAATAGCGAGCCGGTTCCGTGCGCCACTGCTTCGCTTAGATCGCAAATTTGATTATTTACGATGATTTCAAACCAGAAATGAGTTTATACTAGAGGAAATTTCAGAATGCGCACAAGAAAAATCAAATAGCCTACTGTATGAAATTTAAAAGCATATCTGCAAAATGCTGAACAGTGGTATTTGCATGTTGTCCATGTGTTGTGTGGGCTTGCTTAGGACATTAAAAGTACAAAAACATGCAGTTAGGTGAACTACCATCTTTAAAACACCCATAGTTTGTCAGCTTGCAAGCCGTGAGTGAGTACATGCCATGTGTTGACCGGGCATACCATCGAGGGGGCCTGCTGTCCGTCCCTGGGCGATGGATGAATAGACTCCTTAAGCCATGTTTTAGTGAACTGATTTCAAAATGGTGAGCCCACTATTATAAGATAAGTCTGATAGAAGACAGTTTAAATCAACAAGTAGGCTGAAAATCATTGGCATAACAACACTGACGAGATCAGGTGATGTCCGAAGCCGTACTGGTGGGATCTTCACACAGAATTATCCAGGAATACTCACTGGTCAGACACCAGCCTAGTAGCAGGAGTGTGACGTTGGATTGGACTTGGAGGCAAGCACAGAGTAGGGATTAGCCTGATTACAGGGCTCACACCACTGGCCATTAGGGCAGAGAAATGTGTAGAGTTTAATTGTAATAATCAGGAGAGGCGAAGAATGAATTGTAATGACCCAAGAAACGATAAGCCAGTGGCTTTAATTAAATAAGTAGAGAGCAATTAAATTTCAACTTGGCTGGTTTTGTGTCTCAGATCTGCCACCTTGTGGACAAACCCTGGATCTCCACACTGGAGAATGCCTAGTCTTCCAGTACTTAGAAGAGCAGTCCAGTTGATCTCCCACCCACCGCCACCGCCCCAGATCACCATGGAAACTACCACATCCAGGTTCTTAGGAAGGTAGGGGTTCATCTCTGTAAATGGACCAGATGAAGGTGGAAATATGTCCAGCCCATCTGCATACGTCTGAGACATTTTCTTTATGAAGGGGGGAAAAAGCAAATGCATGGAAATGAAAGAAAAGCACTGGGCCTTGTCCACAGATCTAAAATAAAAAATATATATACAGACAATGACAATATCTGGGCTTCAGTCGTTTAAATTCCAACCCTACTTTGCTCATGCTCAGTTTTCTTATGGGTTTGGCCAGTAACAGCACACAGATTATGTTAAGGATGAGAAATACGCATTACAGCCTGTAAACAAAATAAATAATAATAATAATAGTAATAATAATAATAATAATAATAATAATAATAATAGAAAGGAATCAGTCTGCCCCCTAGTGGGCATCAACCGCAATTGCCCCACTGACTGCAGCAATTAAAGAAATACAAAATTATTAACTTAAATACATTATAGTTGAAAACGAATGGTAGAGACACTATTCAGCCCCCCCAATTTATAACACTGACCTTGATAGTCTTAAAGTCTATGTTGGTGTTGCTAGTTGCCCTTTGTTTTTAAATGATTCTGTGAACCAAGCGACAGCAGAGTTCTCACCATCAGAGGGGACTGTGCCGGCCGCCACCCGCAAACTCGCAAAAGAGATTTTTCCTCACCGTCACTGGGAGCCGCTAGTTCCTGCGGATCCCTGCGCAATGCCGCCGCCTAAAAGCGCGTCATTCCTCTTACCTGGGTGGGATGCTGGCGCGCGGCACACGGGGCAAAGGCTGGCGGGGGGGTGCTAGCGCACGCGAAAGAAATATTACAAACAGTTTGGAAGCAGAGACAGGCCCCTGCTTCAGCGAGCAGTTTATTTTCAAGTGCGATCTAATCTCCTGCTACCAAATTAATTAGTCAATTAGCATACCAAATTAGTAAACAGCTATGATGCATGGAAGGCGTCCAACCGGTGCTGCCAGCGTCGTCTTGCGGAGAGGGAGAGCGCCGGGTCGCGGGGTGGTCCTCCCCGTTAGAGGAAAGGTAGCAGTAAAAGGGAAGGTTACTGCAGGCAGGAGTGCACAGCTCCATCTGCCAGCGCTAATAAAATCTGATGCTGCAGCCGATTTATTAAAATGAGCATAATTATGCGGCAATAAAATCGACTGGGTTTTTCCCCCTCTTGTTTTGTGGAGCTAATTAACAGGTTGTGGCCAAATTAAAGCATGTAGGAAGGCCAGTGGTCAGAATAAGGCCGCTGGCAGGCAGTCTGCATTTGCAGGAGATGCGCAGACGCAGACGCACATGCCTGCCACTGCCATTGCTGTCGAATCGAATGTCTTTATTTTTCTCCACTCGCGCACTATTTTAGATTCAGGTGATTGTACCAATTAACAAATACTTCTCCCCTTGCAGCCTTTTGTAAGACACCAGAGATGTACAATCTTCTTGTCCCACAGCGCTTAATTAGCTACATTGATTGCTTCCTTCAGACTATCAACAATGAAAAAAAAATAACTTTTTTTTTTTTTCCTGAAGAAAAAAAAAAAGAAAGACAAATCTGTGGTACTGAGCTCTCTGTCAGTGATTAAGACGACAATGGAGTGAAACAAAAAAAAAGTGCAGAGTGTCGGGAGGCAGCGAGAGGGCATGATTGACATGTGCACATTGTGGAGGAGTGACAGGTTCTGGTGCGACAGCAGGTCCAATGAGGGAAGCCCTCCTGGGCCGGAACCACCAGGGACTGCTTGGGAGAGAAGCATGAAGAACAATTGTTGTCTCAATCGGTCTAACGGGGGACTGTTATTAAGTATTGCATGTGCAGGAGAGCAGAAACACCCTGAAGGCATTATGCGTCTGGAAAGTGTGTCGCTCCAGTTGATATCTTCTTTTTTTCTGATATTTGTTTCGCTACTGGCATCTCCCCCCCCTCCCCCCTACGCGTTATGTTACCGGCTCCTTTCTCAATCAAGTGCCAATCTGCTCCCTGCTCGTTTCTGAGCGTAACAGCTGTAACACTGGAGAGAGGGAATTAATATCAGCTATCGCCACTGTCAGCCCGGCAGCCACGCCGAATCAGGCAAAGCCCTTAGCGGGATGCTCTCGGGGTGCTTAGTGGGATGCTCTCGGGGCCCTTAGCGGGATGCTCTCGGGGCCCTTAGCGGGATGCTCTCGGGGCGCTTAGCGGGACGCTCTCAGGGCCCTTAGCGGGACGCTCTCGGGGCCCTTAGCGGGATGTTCTCGGGGCCCTTAGCGGGATGCTCTCGGGGCGCTTAGCGGGATGCTCTCGGGGCCCTTAGCGGGATGTTCTCTGGGCCCTTAGCGGGATGCTCTCGGGCCCTTAGCGGGATGTTCTTGGGGCCCTTAGCGGGATGTTCTCGGGCCCCTTAGCGGGATACTCTCGGGGCCCTTAGCGGGATGCACTCGGGGCCTTTAGCGGGATGCTCTCGGGGCCCTTAGTGGGATGCTCTCGGGGCCCCACGCTTTCCGCCTTTGCCGGCGTCCCTCGGGTATCGCGCGGCTCGAAAAACAAAACTAGCGTCTTTTTGCTAACAACCAAATAAAGAGGCCTTAAAATGAAAAGAGGACGACTGTATGCATATAACACACCGTAGCACATTTATTTCACCTTAAAGCACCTTAATTATTTGTATTTGTGTTTTGTGTTTGATTTGCATTTACAGGTTTGTGTTGTCCGATGTAAACAGTTTGGCAGTCTGACTAGCTAAATCCAGAATGTGGCGTAGTAAATGTATTTCATTTTCGGGGAAAATGTCGGATTTATGGTGACGCTGTACAGCCACTAACTTCACAGATATTTTCACCGCAGCTGTTCGACTGAAGGCCCTTGCCAAAATGATTCCGCTGTCGCTGTGGTAGAGGTGTCCCTCTCTCCCTCCCGGGCGGCCTGTATACACGCAGTGACTCCACAAGGGCCGATCGCCACACCACTCTGATCGCAGGGCCGGGATGTGTGTTACATGCTAGGGCAGCGAGACGTGTTCAGGAATGGCTCAGAGGAATCGCCGGCTCGCAGGGACGAGCGATCAAATCGGCGCCTGCTAAAAGCGACGTGCTGTCGCGGGAGTCTGGCTTTCCCAATAACGGCAGAGCGCTCGCCTCGCCGCACGGGGGCTTCTGGTGACCCGCCGGCAATGTGAAATATCAGACGGGCATTAAGTGGGGGGGCCGTGTTAGTGAGCCAGCGTGCAGCGTTGGTTATCCCCCGCGCCTCGCGGCGTGCGAGCAGGCGACCTAAGGCTCTAATTCACTTCTACGATATTGTGCTAAAACATAGCGAGGATAATGATAATAATAATAAAAAAAAAAAAAAAACAACAAGACGAACAACAGTTCAGCATGGAAATTAATTAGCCTGCGTCTGGCAGCAGCAGTAGACTAATGTGTTTGAAAATCATTCGAAACAAACCTGCTCTGGTAAATTGTTTCTACTGTGTTACTGTGGTTTGCAGCCCGAGAGGGTGATTGGGGAGAAGGGCTGGATAGCTTGGAGCTGATTATAGTTTCATAATTCGCAGAGCAGCCAAACTATTAGCTGATGACATGATGGCAGGTCATAATAAAGCACTCTAGACAAATTACACCTGTACTCTCACTAAAACTACTACTACCACTACTTAGACTCATGATACGTATACTCATTCTACAACTATTACTCATACTCATACTACTTATACTCATTCTACTGCCACTACTCATACTCATGATACTTATACTCATTCTACAACCACTACTCATACTCATTCTACAACTGCTACTCATACTCACACTTGTACTACTACTGGTACCACTACAACTACTACCACTACTACTACTGCTAATAATAATAATAATAATAATAATAATAATAATAATAAGTGGTTGGAAGATGGATAATCATAATAGTGCCACATTTGCAGGTATGACCCAGTACTGGACAAGTGCTTATGGAAGATGGATGGATGGACTTGCTCTGCATCGTTCATCAGTGCTTTTGTAGACGGATTCCAGGATATTTACTCAGTCTGGCTTCCTGGTCGTATATGAACACTTCAAGCTGTATTTTCATATTTTCAGCCTGCAGAATTCTCCTTTTGTCCGTTCACGCACAGTCTGCACAGCTCGCCGTCGCTCCTGGACCAGGGCCGACACGGATGCCCCCCACCGCACCTCCTCCTCGGGTTTCCTGGCTCCGGTTTGGCAGCCGCGCGCCGCGGGGCCGCAGATGGCAGGCAGGCACACGCCGTCGACTCCAGCAAGAGACGCATGTGGCTGAGAATGTAGCAGGACGTAGGACCGGGTGTGCCCCCTCCCTTCCAGCCCCCCCCCCCCCCATCGATGCTCCTGCTGGTGGTCTTTGTGAGACTTTAAGGGTCTCCCCCAGCAGTGGCTCACCTTGCTCTACTCGAGCACACCGCCAGCCGCACCTCCCTGCCAACTCGGAGGGCCTTTCATCTGAGGCTTAGAGTCTCTCTTCAGGCTCCACACTTCCTCCTTGAGGCAGATTCTGCCTTTGGTTTTATTGTCATCTGTTTTTGCCAAAGGATGGAGAAGGGTCACAACTTCCCTACACATGGAGAAGGGTCACAACTTCCTTATGCATGGAGGAGGGTCACAACTTCCCTACGCATGGAGAAGGGTCACAACTTCCCTACACATGGAAGAGGGTCACAACTTCCTTACACATGGAAGAGGGTCACAACTTCCCTACACATGGAAGAGGGTCACAACTACCCTACGCATGGAGAAGGGTCACAACTTCTCTACGCATGGAGAAGGGTCACAACTTCCTTACACATGGAGGAGGGTCACAACTTCCCTACACATGGAAGAGGGTCACAAGTTCCTTACACATGGAGAAGGTCACAACTTCCCTACACATGGAAGAGGGTCACAACTTCCCTACACATGGAGGAGGGTCACAACTTCCCTACACATGGAAGAGGGTCACAACTTCCTTACACATGGAGGAGGGTCACAACTTCCCTACACATGGAGGAGGGTCACAACTTCCTTACACATGGAGGAGGGTCACAACTTCCCTACGCATGGAGGAGGGTCACAACTTCCCTACGCATGGAGAAGGGTCACAACTTCCCTACGCATGGAGAAGGGTCACAACTTCCCTACGCATGGAAGAGGGTCACAACTTCCCTACACATGGAAGAGGGTCACAACTTCCCTACGCATGGAGAAGGGTCACAACATCCTTACACATGGAGGAGGGTCACAACTTCCCTACAGATGGAGAAGGGTCACAACTTCCCTACACATGGAGAAGGGTCACAACTTCCCTATACATTCTTACCTGGTCATCTTCAGCTTTTAGTAGCTGAAAATGAACTTTTTGTGGTCCTTTAGGGAAGCCGCTTATCCAAGCCTCCTTTTCTGTCCATACGGCAGGGAAAAGACCCCCTTGTCTGGGCACGTCGACACCAGGTCAAACTTCTGTCTCCAAGTTTTATTTTGACAGTCTGAGTGCGTTAGATTCATGGCGCCTTGACAGGTTTGTTCAATGTTGTCCTCATTAACATGGAGCTTAATGAGATTTTCCAGGGGGGAAGTGACTAATTGCTAACTCATTTGAGCATCATTCTTCATGGACGAATATGACAATTGGTATTTGAAAGCCAGCTACACGCACAAAGAAGCGTAATTGGTCTCGAACGCTGGGCCAAATAAACAGCAGCCGAGCAAAACAGACGGGAGCAGATGCTAGATGGACACGGTACCTCAAACGATGTGCGGACTGATGCATTGTGGGCCGCCTTGACCTCCAGGCTGACATCATCCTTTGTGCATGTACTATGAGCCTGTACTTCACACGTATAACAGTATAAAAGCATCGTCTCTTCTCTTTTAAGGGTTAGCAGCCACTGCTGGAGAGGCCTGAAGCTTTTTCCTTGTCCGCTTTCTTTTAGCTCGGCCATTTTAACTGCCTCTGGCAGAGGTGAGCTTGGCGTACCTGTTCTGAAACGTGTGTCGCTTCTCTGAGCTGTACTGGTACCACTCACCATGCTCGATTTGCCAGATTGTGGCTTTTTTTGGTAGCTGGTTATCAGGCAACACAGGGCTGATCGCATGCCGGCTGTCGGAAAAACAAGGTCTCGGTCAAATTCACGTTTGCTAGATAAAATAAAACGTAAGACAAGGAAAAATGCTCTTTCGATCGTTCACTGAAGGCCGGTACTTTTTCACCGAATGTAGTAAAATTGCTGTTTTTCCAATGAGTATTATAATTAGACGCTTAATTTGAGCTTAACCAAGACCAGGGTCTTTATGAAAATATTGCAAGGCTGCAGATGAATATTAGCCATCTTCGTTTTTTTCATTCGTAATTGAGCGATGGTCATGCCAGTGTCAACGACGCGTTACAGTGACATTCCCGAAACGCTGCCGAGGGCCAGGGGAAACACACCCCCCCCCCCAACACAAAAAAGGGGAACCTCACAAGTCAGCTAAAAACTGGCAAGAAGAAGTGAAATGCCACATGACTTGTTTTATTAACAAAACGGTGTTAAACTCTTTAACACGACAGCGCCGGGGCCTGGGATGTACGCTGCAGCAATGAGGCATCGAGCTTCAAGCAAAACGTTGATGCGACGGGGGTGATTTTACGTCTGTCCGCAGGGTAACGGGACGCGATCGCTTCCAAATGGAGCCCCTGTAAAATGGATGTGATTTTCTGCGTGTGGTCATTGACTTTTATGGTCCTGATCACCTCATATATGCTGCCAATGTAAATATGGAGAGCAGCCAGGCGGGGGCCCCGTGGAGCGTCGTTAGCCCCACGCCGAACTCCGGCACGTTCTGCTCCCCGACGCGCAGCCGGAGGAGGGCAAGCCAGAAACGGCCCCCGCCACGTGCTTTTTATGCCCGGGGGGAGGAGGTTCTGCGGTCCGCGGGGGGCTGAGGCCCGTCAGCCGCCCCGTGGCCGTTCCCTGCAGCGGCTATGTGATGTAGGCGCGGCTGCAGCGACCGGGGGGGGGGGGGGGGGGGGGGGGGGACGGGGGCGGGCGTGGG
>JAODKM010000042.1:4889896-4901934 GCA_026780845.1 Petrocephalus sullivani
TGTTCAAACATCCGGGTTTTATTTGAAAGGGGTTGGGCCCCCCTTTCCCCCCCCCCCCCCCTCAAAAAAAAAGGGAGAAGTGCGATTCGCGTGGCCTGTGTTCTGTTGGATCTGAGAGATGTTTCGGACTCACACGCAAAAACTTCGACATGGCCCACCTGCACCCCCTAGCTATCACCAGGCCCACACAACCTGATATCATCCACATGTTTCGAAAAACACGTTATACAACAGCGTTAACCGCAGTGGACGTCACCCACGGATGTCACCCTTCTACATCTCATTGGCCACCCCCTCATCCCATAAACCGCATGACAGAATTCCTCCATGGCGCTGGCCGCCAACACAAATTTCAGTGGTAGTTACAGCATGTGCGATTATTCGAATGTTTTAGTGCCAAACAACATTTTAAAGGATGCGTCACATGTTTTCTTAACTGCTTTGAGCCCTCCGAAACCTTTAGTTACGCTTCTCGTTCCTGTACAAAAAAACACCAAGGCAAAGTTTTTTTTCTAAGCGAGAATTCGACACCGTGCTATAACCACTTTGATAAGCTAGCTCACGCTCGGCACCGATAAATAAACCAATTTGCCACGGCAGTGAGTGAAAGATCAACACCACATTAATGTCAGATTAGGAAAATTCCGGGCTCGGGTTCTGCTGCCGGGTTCCGGCTGTTGTACCCTGGAGTACAGTACTTAACCTTTTGCAAAATGTACTCAGCAAAGTGTGACATGCGCCGTGCCTTGGTGGCTCGGGATCAAAGTGACCGGAGAGTACGTGAGGTAGAGTGCTGGAGGAATGCCCAATTTGTCACTGAGCAGGACGGGTAGGCAAGTGGACTACAGCCTGTCTCTGGTCAGCCGCACAGGTATCTCCACCTGCATTTCGGGTGATGGCTTCTCCTATCATCTCTGCCGAGGGAGACGTGACCGTTCAAATCGGCTCCGGTTGAATTCCTCTCACGTTTTAATAAAATCACCATCAATTTTCTTGAGGCAGTCTGATGTCTTTGTGTAAATATCCCGAGGAAAATCTGGGCTCCCCTGCTTGCCACAGTGGCAGATATTTATGACATGGAAACTTAGATATATACAGCTGGGACTGGATTCAAATCCATGTCAATGAGGAATTGTGTTGGCAAGGGAAATGGGTTTTAAAGAGAAAAAAGGCTAGATATTAGGATCACATCACCCAGGTAGATTTCTGCTAATCTAATTAAAGGGAATTAAACTGCAATTGATGCAAAAGTAAGACAAATACTCAAAATGAGAGAGAATAAGCACCCATCAATCCAGGTAGTGCAGGTCTACTGGGGGAAGCACACTGGTAATCGAAAGGGTGCTGGTTTGAATCCCTGACCAGCAAGGAGCCACTGAAGTGCCCTAAGTAAAGTATCACCCCCGAGCACTGGGTGCCGAGGTGGCCGCCCAATGTCACATAGGGGTTACAGTAAATGCAGAGGACATATTATGTTGTAGTGTTCTGATCAAAAATGAGAATTAATCAATTTCACCTTCCCCAGCTGTTTTTTCAGTACTGGGTTATCGAGAGAGAGAAGCCTTAAAAATGAATACAATTAGACGAACTTAAATAACTTTCTTCTTTTTCCAAATTGAATGCCCCCTTTGCAGACATAGTGGTGTAACTTCTAACGGACTTTCGGTGGGTTACGGTATATTACGGTTCCAGGTTTAAAAGGTAATAGCAGATAACTGCGACGATGATCACAGGCGCGAAAAAGAACAATCACAACTCCGGTGATGTCATGCTTTGACTTGACTTTCCAGCCACAAGAAAATGCTGGGATACGTTTTTCGATAAACGGCGCCTAAATGCTCCGGAGGTTTGGCGCGAGGTGGGGCCGTGTCAGGGAGTGCGTCCTGTACCCCTGGGCTCACCTCGGCGCCGTGATCTCTTAGGTGATGCGTCTGACGCCATGGGCGGGGGGCGTTTTCCTCCCTCCTCGCTTTGAAGGATGACTCGCGGTGTCCGCGCCAACTCGGAGCTCCTTAGCGTTTAAAGAATACCTAGAGTTTGGATGAGGCCCATTTTTCTTCTGCTGCAAGTGAATGTGATGGATGAAACTATTAGTGGGCTGCACCTTCCACTTCCCCAAAGTCCCCGGTGTATCTGCTGCTACAACTCACCGCTAAGCACTTTTTCAGTGTTTTTTTTTTTTTTTCAGACCAAGAGAAGGTGGGGGTGCGTTTGGGGTGGGGGGGGATGTTGGCAGCAGTGGGTAACAGCCGCTATAGGTGAAAGGAAGTCAGCCAGGCGTCACGTTTTTGTGTTAGACGGGACAATGGCTCAAGTAGAGAGGGTCAGCACGTACACGCACACTCGCACGCGCACTCGCACGCACACAAGCGGGCTGATTCGCTTCCATTCCCCAATTCCTGCTGGGGTTTTTTGGGTTTTCATACTACGGTGACACGTGCAGAGGCGTAAAACGCGGCACCTTGATAATCCTGAGGTGGGAAAGCAGTCATCTCTCCTCTCTTCGCCCAGGTGACCACATCTGTTGCGTGAAGAACTTTGATTCCTTATTAATAACGGACTCTGGAAGTCATCAAGAAATTTGCTCAGGTTCAACCTCGGTCAAAAAGATTTAAATATATGAATAAATACGCCGTTCTGAACTTCCATTGATATCTGAAACTTCATAAAACTCAATTTAGCCCAGGAGAGAAATGACCTTAGCGTATAATATTTACAATCTATTTCCTTTTCTTAATATCAGACTGCTTTCTGACTACTGTTGACTCATAGTGACAGTTTGTCATAACCCCAGGGAGGATTTGGCTTGTAATGGCCTATGTAATGGACAGAATATAACATTCCAGAGCGGGAAAGGTAAAAACAAAAAAAATAGTGTAAATGACATTTAGCAGAATTAAGTATCTTGAGGACAAATTCCATCTAGATGACTTCAATTTATCAATGTCAATAACAGCAGCAAATACAACAGGGGTAGACATGCATATTAATTGAAAATAATCAGATTAAATCACTACAGTTTGACATTTACGAGATGGGCACTTTGTCTTTCGGATGGGTCCAGACCGCTGTATATCAGAAATCCCATAATCCGAGAGCACATCTTAATTGCGTGTTATCACCTCCTGATTGCCTCAACATTACATTAAATAGTCCGGTAATTACTTGGATGATCCTGGTGCAAATAGCCGCGAGCAGTGAGGTAAAGGGGTGCGCGCAGCATCGCCGGCTGGGCCGACAAGCCCGGCACGTTTCAGAAACCCCGAAGACGGCACGGCAGGAAAAATTTATTAAAAATAATAGAAATATAAGTGCGGTGTATAACGTGGGTGAAATGGCGGCGTGTTCTTCCGGACGCTTCCGGATCTCTCCTTTATACATTCAGCTGTCGCCTGCTCGCCAGCCCCGCACGGCGGCAGATAAATGTGAGCAAGCTTCAGGCGGTGAGCTGGGGGAATCGCGAAGCCCGTTAGCTGGGGGCTGCTTAACAGAATTACACACATGCACACACACAAAAGTGTGCCCCCAGGTTACTTTTACTACCGGCAATTTCATGTGACAGATTTATTAGACGGAAACGAGCACAAGGGACCCTTCATTTCAGCCCTTATGTTCCCCCTCCGTCACGAGGAAAGCAGCGAGTCTGCTCGTTCTCGCGGTCATCCCGACCCGGATTTGGTCCAGGGCAGGAAGACCCGGCTGGGTGTCACCGTGATCCAGAGCTGCTACCTGAACCTCATGCACTTTCTTGGCATTTCTGTGTATTTTGTTGTTGTTAATGTGATTTAGTGTTTGGAGTTTTTATATTATATTATTATATCCCTTAATCCTGTAGTCCAACGCGGGCTGCACTGGCCATCTGACATACAGGACATTATTTTGGTGGGTCAATGGGTATGGGGACCTGCAACATTTATTGTGGGGATACACCCCTGGTCAGCAAAATTCATTGTGAGAGACCTCAATTTCATGGCTGATTTTTAATGCCAGCCCAGCCCTGGTCCAAAGACGGGCAATCAGGTAACCTGGTGATTTTAAATCGCCCATAGTACAGTATAGTGGCTGGTCTCCCATCCAGGGTGCCCCTGGCTTTGTTCCCGGTGCATTCTGGGATAGGGTCCAGACTCAGAGAGGCCCAGGGCTGGATTAACTGCTAAAGAGGATGTAATAGGTGTGTGACTTGTGCGAAAACCACATCCCATGGAAACAGCGGCCTAGCAGGCGTGACTCAGGCACCAAAAAAGAAAGACTCAATTCCCAGGAAGGTTTGCCACAAGATAGAATTTGAGACTGTGCTTCGGCCAAGATATCCGTCCTAAAAAATCACAGCAATTTACACACCACCTTGGCCCAGACGGCAGATTCCGTTCGGCCTTAAATACCAGAACGTCCACTGGCACCGTGACAGCCCTAGCCGGACGTGTTTACTGGCTGCTACGGTAAGAACATACATACAGTAAATATGCCATTAACAAGTGGTTAAGGAAAATTATCCCCCCTGCAATCTATATATTTAGGCTGTCAGCGTGGTCAAATTCCCTCAAATTACTGTACGTAACCTGCCAGTCATTGTGTCTTTGTTATAACCAATAAAGTTTTATGCTTCATGACCTAAATAATAATACAAGCATCCTGACTCATTTCTTACTGAATTAAATTGTGGTGCGCAGCCAGATAAAAAAAAAATATGTACAGTGATTATTTATAAACTTTTACGACTGGTCTGCAAGTGTATAATTTCAGTAGCTGCGTGTTTACCAGAAGAGGCTAATGGTGACCTGAACATTAAAGTTTTTCTGAATGAAAGTTTTCATTTTAGTTTTGTTTGGCAGGGCTGGACGATTTAAATACGAAACGAAAGCTATCAGACTGCAGCTTTAATGTAAACAAAAGTATGAGAGAGGATGTTTGTTGAGGGAAGAAACATATTTCAGTGACAAAGATCGCAAATGAGTTCAAATAAAGAATATTACTTAAAATCCCCATGCATGGAACGGTCCGGGCGGGTAAAATGGGACACTCGGACCGCTCCAAGCGTCTATGATTGGAATATTAACTAGGCCCATCCATGACCGGCAAATAAGGACACGTCTGCAGGCTGAATGGGAGCCGTGACCTGTGAAAAAGTGCCTATTCACCGCGATCCGGTCTGCCGTCGCTCATTCTCTGAGCCGCTAACACAGAGGTTTCTCACACCCGCCGTGAACCCCCCCCCGCCCCCCAAATAGGGCTTCTGCGCCATAATGTCGCTGGTGGTTTAAAACACATACTTTTCACAGGAGTGAAAGCTGACATCCAGTGCTCATTCTGGGGGGGGTCCTGCGAATGTACTTGTTTTGGGTACTGCGTTGTGGAAGTTCCCGACCCTGTCACTGGGTTCTGATTATGGGATACAGGATACAGGATCTTCTCTGTAGAATCCGGTACAATTTAACATATAGTTTAACATTCAGGGTAACATATTTCACACACACACACACACACACACATATATATATATATATATATATATATATGTATATATATGAATCATATCCATCCGTCAATAGGTCCATCCATCTTCCAATCACTAATCTTGGTCAGGGCCATGGAGAGGGACCCTAGATCCTATCTCAGATAGGGTTAGGTACAAGATAGGGCTACATCCTGAATGAGTAGCCATCTTATTTTTTAAAGAACTAATTTTATCGCAAATGTTGGCTGATAACCTCAAAAATTCAATTTGAACAATATTAAAAATACAATACACGAGGTTAAACTGCCAAACTTGAGTTTTGTTTTTTTTTACGACGCACATTTACAGAAATGTACAGACTCTGAAAAGCTTTAAGGAAGCATTCTGTACATTTTATTTGAGGACTGGTAAAGAAGCAGGCCTAAGTTTTGCCGCGATGAATCCGATCCATGATTTTAGTGCTCCTTGTCAATCCTTTTCTCCTGCCATGTTATTGTGAGGTGGCAAGACGGGGCTCAGCTCGAGTCCCCCTTAGGCTCCTAAGAAGGGGGAGTCCAGAAATACATGGCTCTGGAATCTGCGGCGACATCATTCCGGCCGTCAGCCCCCGCTGCAAGGTGGCCGTTTCTCAGGCCCATCAAAGTCTCGCGACAGCTGTCCACTCGGAGAAGAAAAAAAACAAAAAAGCTTGCTAAATTTAGAGGCAGATGAGAACCTTTACCACGGTTTGTTTTCTTAAACGAAAGGCCATTTTTGTTAACGACATCAGAGCAGAGACAAAAACAGACGTGTGCCCTTTTCCAGAACATTATTTGCCATGATGCTTTAAGAAAAGAAAAATAATAACTCGTTTGTTTTCCTAGTGTATCTCATTCGACATTAAATTTCCAAAACATCCTCACACACCTTCTTCAGAGAAATTCCTACCTGCCTGGAAGGATGCTAACACACACACATGCACTCACACACACTGAATGAAAAGAAAATTAACTTCTGTCTTCTGTTTAATTACAATTCGTAATTAATGTATTCCCTGTAAAATATTGGCTGCACGTTGTGGGTTGCATGTGATTTCCCAAACAGAGTATTTACTGAGAGACCTGACAAAATCTCTGCAGGAGTTGAAGGAACGAGGCTAGCTGGTGTTAAAGTGGCCCGGATTCACTTTTGTGAATAAATATTCACTGCTATTGAATTAAAGTACAAATATAAAGTTACGCTCCTGTGCTACGCGAAATCACACGCCAAATGCATTAGCTTCTAGCCTGCTGTTGAAATCCTCGAAAATTCAGATTTCGGTGAAGATTTCTCATGGCTAGAAAATGAGCCTAAATTACATCTGTCCATCTTCCACAACCGCAGGTTTGTGGTGAGCCTGGAACCTTCACCAGGAACTACACTTGCAATATAGAAAACATAACAGCAATCCTCTCTGCTTTATCACTAAAGATGCATTATAGCCTCCCAAGGTTAGGGTTAGTGGGAAGAGCCGTTCTTATAGGTCCTCCATCTATAGTCCTATGTTTGCAGACTGATAATTATTTTTCTTTAGCTGAGGAGTACCCACCTGCCCCTGCTGTGCGGGGGTCTCCCATACACACATGGCAGCCTGCGTCTTTACGGCCCTGGATGTTCTTTTGAACCCCTTTTCGGTTTTAGAATATGCTCGGGGATCAGTGAGGACTTCAAAGCATTCCCTGCGCCGTCAAAGTCTAACGTCACCTGCTGGCCTACTGGTCACTGTTTTAGAAGTGATTCCAGTCACAGGGGGGGGCAAAACAAGCGTTTTACAAAAAGAATGTCCGAATGCCTACTAAAAACAAGGGAACGACGTGTACTGGCCAAACTAGGATTTAACGCTTACGATTGGCTTAAATACATAAAAGCGAAAAAGCCAATCATTTTTAAGGACTAATGTGCCATTTTACTTTTTTTTTTCTTCTAAAGAGCTAACAGTTAATTGGAAAACCTGCCAATTTTTCCTTGATTAATTCTGTACCAGAAGTGGGCAGCATCTTACTTTACATTCACCCGGTTAAAGGCCACCCAGGGAGAGAGAGGCATAGCGAGAGGGCGTGCAGGAGGTGCTTGTGCAGTGTAGACTCGGACGTGTGACTTGGGTAACCCAGTCCGAGATCAGGAGCGAAAGCCACGACCTGAGGCTCAAATTCATTTCCAGTGTCATGACAGAATGATAACGGCGCCGTCAAATTCCGATTTACAGTATTTCCTCGGCTACTATACTACTCTACTGCTAGTAGTACTAATAATAATATTGTCAGTAATCTAGAAGAGGAACAACACGATGATGATGATGATGATGATGATGCAGAAATGGAAGCTCGCAACGTCGCGGTAGTTGCATGATGCGTGTAACATTTTTCATTTTTACCACTTTCCCAGTTATTTTTCCACGTTTTCCCCTTTTTCCGTCCATGGGCTCAGGCTTCGTTTCAGGCCTGCTGTCATGTATCTCCTTAAATCCCCCCCATGTCACCGCCACGTTTCCAGGGAATGATTTTAAGTGACGACGACACACATCTTTGTTTATAACTCAGCAGGTACCCATATAGCTGACGAGTGGACGACAGCGGAGTCAAGCAATCACAGAAAGATCAGATTACTGCAAAAGGGAAACGCAGAATAACTAACGAGACGGAGTGGGAGCTTCGCGGCGTACCGGTAGGGTACAGCGTGAATCCGTTGGGGCCGATAAGAAACCGAAGGCTCTTTTTTGTGTCGTCGATGCAACTTAACCCACGGAAATCCCTGTGTGCTACCCTCCGGCTGTCAGAGGACTGGGAAGGTGACAGCCGGATTTGCATAAAAGTATAAAATCCAGCCTTGTCATGCGTTTCAAAATTACCTCTTTTCGCTTTTTTTTTTGTTGCAGAGCCTCAAAGCCCACCCAGGGCCTTTGAACGTCTTTCGATGGCCCTGACCTCACTGCCACGCCTTCCCCCAGCTGGCTCCGCCCTCTCATCAGCTGACGCGTAATTCACGTTATCCAAGCAACACCGGAAGGCGCCGGATTAAAACACCGTGGGCACAAAGCTCTGTGCTCCCGCCCTGCCGAGGAAATCTCTTCATTCTGTGCTCACCTAATCCCCCGTAAATTTATTAAAGGAACAACCGGTGCATTACAATACACTATTCAGCAGCTATTAATCGCCCCCGGCATGATGTCCATGATGGTGGAGCACAACTAACAATTTTCTAGGCCAAAGTAAGAAGCCTTAGTCAAGCCATTATGAAGACCATCCCAACTCCCACCCACTGGCAGGTGTACAATTGAAGGTGTGGTTCTGACCCGGGACCGCCCGCTACCAGGGGAAACCCGGCTGAACGGCCGGCCACGCTAATTAGCCAGCGTTAAAGGCGTCCACCGTGCGGCACTTCCTGTGAACCCCGGCACTTCCTGTTTGGAGCAAACCATCGATTCTCCCGTTAGGTTCTCTTCTGCCAAACAGGCAACAAGATCGATTTGCGGGATTAAAGTGAAAGAAGAAACAAACAAACAAAAAAAAAACAGGCACGTGAAAGCACCAAAGCCGTAAGAAAGAGACGCCGCACTCACCTGTAGGCCAAAGGCAGGGCCGGGCGGAAACGGCGCGGCACGTTAATTTGAGGAAACGAGCTCAGAGGGATCGACCGGCGTCTTCAAAGCGCCAAGGTACTTCTCCGTTTGCCCGTAATCACGACTTTAGCGCTGTCATTTCTCCCCGCGTCGTTTAGTCATCTGCAGGTTTCGGGCTCCCAAACCCACGCCTTGGGTCCCCCCTCCCCAGTCCCAGCCCCCCCCCCCCAATCCTTTCTACCACGCAATCACGTTCACTTGACAAGGCATGGAGAGGAATACTGGGGAGTGTTTTAAAGGGGAAAAAAAACACACACTCCCGGCACATTCCAAATTAGAGTAAATTACACATCAAGTGATTATGAAACTGTTGGTATTATAGAAATCAGAAGAAAAAGGCTTTGCAATTTATGAAAGATGGGGGGGGGGTGTAGGAAGGGTGGGGGGGGACAAAGGCAATCTTTCCTGTAAAGATAATTCCCGTTAATGGGCCTTGTACTGGCTGGCTAACACTTTGCCTGATATTCTGTCGCAGGTAATCAGGCTGACATTATCGCCGGTGCTGATGTGACATCTCGTCATCAGGAATTTTCTTCACTGGCATCCAAAATGCCAGCCTCCTCACCTCTGACTGCGTGGGTCCTACGTTTATTAACCTTATTGATTTGGAGCCCTGCTGGGCCCCTCCGGTACCCCCCCCCCCCCCCAGAACAGGAACGAATCAATCCGTCTTTCCCGGAACTCAATAACCATACTGCGGGGAGAGAAGGCCCATTGTTTACTGCGGTAAATTAATTTTCATTCATATCTCCACAGTATGTTGCATGTCAAATGGTAAAATAGTCGAGATGAATGATGGAGGCTCCGGAATAATAATTGCATCATGGCATAAGACTTGAAAAAAATTAAATAAAAATCGCCCCCTCTGCGTGAACATTTTCATGTCACCGGGCCCTCCACGAGAGACAGCTGACGGACGTTTTGCTGGCTAGCCCGCTTTAGTGCAAAAGCGCATGTAAGGAAAGATGCCCCCACATCTCTGGTCACATTTCAATCCAATGCAGAAACAGAATGAAACACTGCCTTTAACCACCCGGGAGAGGTTTATGTGCTGTTACGCAGCGACAAACAATCACACCACAATTTATCCTGGAAACCCATTAACATTTAATTTGCAGTTACAAGGAACAGGTCTGAGTCTAAATTATTCATATGACAGATAGCAGATCTGTGCAAATAAGTTTTGCATGTGACATTGGTGCGCTACGGAGTCTGTAGCACTTAAACGATCTAACTTTAGTACTGAAATCTAAATAAATCACTCTGCATTTCAGCAGTGGATATAAACTCCCATTTAAACATATCGCCTTGTTGACCTTATTTTCCCCCATGTTTAAGTAAATAAACGCGCTTTAAGCTGAAGTGTGCGTATCATTTTATGGGGGCTGGCTTTTCACGTGGCCCAAAATGCAGCTGGTGACTGTGTTTCTCCCCAGACTGAATGTTTTTTAGTATGAGACTGGAACCATTTGCTCCCCTGTCTAAGGTTGAAAGCCCAGTCACTCCCCTACAACAGGTGTCACCCTCGGGGGTGCTCACTCCCCCCTCACCCCAAAAAAAAAATCTTCTGTGCCTCCCATTTCATTGCCCCAACTAGCTCAAATAATTAAAAATGTTTTATAAAAAAATAATCTAAAAACACAAATTTTCAGTTATTCAGTCTGCCTCTTTTTATATAGATGCATACTTTTTCCACATGGATTGATTCACATCTTTCACAAATTCTTTGGACCTAATGATTAATTAAGCTTTTTAAATGAAAAGCAACAAAACGATTCCCTGTCCTATAATATTAGTAGGGTACTCTGTGCTTTTATGGTGATTTTTTTGCTAATAGCCACAAGACTAACCAGTCTAATTAGGCTTGAACAAATGCAATATGTGTGTGTGTGTGTGTGTGTGTGTGTGTATGTACATATATATTATGCATGCCCACATATATATGAAGATAATACCAATTAACTGAGAGTCTTTTTACTGCCTGCTTTTGCTCATTCAATAGAGAATTAGGACAGAGGAAGGATTAATTAGAAATAGCGCCCTTTCCCCCCTGTTTTCAAGCCTGGTCTCCTTTAATTTGCAAATAATTAGTGCCCAGCGCCTCACAGCTTCCACTGCTGCAGTTGTGTACTGTAAAGAGACTGGCGCCTCTATGCGTGCAGCGCAGAGCCTCTCCCAATGATGCCATGGCTCTCTGCGGAAGCCTGGGATGCATCCTCTAGCAGCCCAGCCTGGCCCACCCACAGCACCGGGCCTGGGCCCCTTCAGGTACACTCTATTTAAAGCATGTGCATTTGCAGGTTGGTACCGATATGACACCTGCGCTATTTACAAGTACAAATACGTAAGGAATCGATAAATACCGATGCTCCTCACTTTACGACAGTCAGACTCACGATATTTCAACTTTACGATCAGCACCCACGATTGCAGTCTCCGTCCGTAGTGATTGCCAGCATCTCATACAGTGTTTAATGTATCATGTGTTTATATATATATGTATATATATGTATATAATATGAATATATATCTTACAGTGGGTTTACTGGAACGTAACCCCATCATAAGTCAAGGGGCATCGGTTCTTAGATGTTGGCGAGAGCTGAGTTTGGGATCAGAGCACATTACCAAGCAACCCTAGGGAATTTTGGGGGTTAAGGGCCTTGCTGAAGTGACTGCTTCCCTGACCATGGGATTTAAACCTGTGACTTCCCGATCGCAGGTCTAACCCACCTAACATCCACCTACTGCCCCTTATGGCGAAGGGGAGGATGGACAGACTGGTTAATGCAAACCCACTAACTAAGGGATCTGGGGCCTAATAACTGGTTAATGCAAACCCACTAACTAAGGGATCTGGGGCCTAATGACTGGTTAATGCAAACCCACTAACTAAGGGATCTGGGGCCTAATGACTGGTTAATGCAAACCCACTAACTAAGGGAT
>JAODKM010000042.1:4914170-4929415 GCA_026780845.1 Petrocephalus sullivani
GGGGGGGGGGGGGGGGGGGGGGGGGGGGGGGGGGGGGGGGGGGGGGGGGGGGGGGGGGGGGGGGGGGGGGGGTGGATCTTTACCATTTGCTCGACGCCCGTCCTGGCCCCATCCTGGCCCCATCCTGAAAGGATGTTTTGGCCGGCCGCCAAGGAAACCGGCAATTCTGCCCAGAGAGCACCTTGACCAGATGGACCACACCATATTTTGGAACGTGACGATTGCACTCTGATGTTCTGGTGCTATTCTACATTACCATACTCTGCCACGTTAGGCTGGGAGCCCGTCAAAGCATTTACGCCCCACGCCCTCTCGTCAAATGTGACTTTTCAGGATATAAAATGCCCAGGATTCCTGGTATAGGTTTGAGTAGCAAGGGCTCCGGCGCGGATCCTTCCTCGGATCAACAGTCCCCGCGGAAAGGCAGGCGCTGTCTTGCCGGGCCAGACGCCGGGGCGGGAGGAGACGCAGCGGGCAAGAAAGGATAAACAGAGCGGACACTGGGAGATTTACCGCGAGGCGCCTTGCGCGCGGACAAGCAACTCATTCATTTTCCTTTCCGCGTCAGGAAATGGAGGGGAAAAAAACTGGCATGTACGTTTTTGAGAAGCCCACAGCACATCTGTATAAATTATCTTAATCCGACACGGTCAATCTGCTCCAGTTGTTGGGGGGGCATAAAGAACTGGAATATATATACGGTGCACTGCTGGAGGGTTACCTGAGTGGCGAAGAGTACAGTATGGCCTGGAAGATGTGGGTTTTCTGGGGAATAACATCAGCTTCAATGCAACTGTGAAGGGCGGCAGTTTGTTTACACGATGACCAATTAATTAAATGGGCATTTCTGACTGGTTAATTAAAGGGGCGTTTCTGAGACCGGGAAGTCTTAGCTGGAGAGACTGTCGGCCACATGCTCAGGCTGAGCTTTGGCAGCGACACACTTCTAGTTACATGGTGGCCCAGTGCATGGTTGGATGGGAAGCTCCAAGGGAGAAGGGTGGGGGCACGATAGGCAGGGGTGTGGCTATGGGTAGAGAGGGGGTGTGGTCATTGGTAGGCAGGGGCGTGGCTATGGGTAGAGAGGGGGTGTGGTCATGGGTAGGCAGGGGCGTGGCTATGGGCATGGAGTGGGCAGGGAGTGTAGTTATGGGTAGAGAGGGGGTATGGTTATGGGTTGGCAGGGACGTGGCTATAGGCGGGCATGGAGTGGACAGGACAGGGGGTGTGGTTATGGGTGGACAGGAGGATGGTTATGGGTGGGCATGAGGCGGACAGGGGGCATGATTATGGGTGGACATGGGGCATGGTTATGTGTGGGCATAGGGTGGACAGGGGGCATGGTTATAGGTAGACAGGGGGTGTGGTTACATGTGGGCAGGGGCATGTGACTATGGGTTGGCAACATCGAATCTTGCCCCCCCCCCCACTCATCTGACACAATTTTAACACTGGTGCCCACCCAGAATACCCAAATGCCCACCCCTGGATGGCATCCTAGTGACACCAGTGAAGGCAGCCTGTATGGGAAAGGTGGGATGCATTATGGGAAAGGTGGGATGCATTATGGGAAAGGTGGGATGCATTAACAGCTCAAGACAAGCACGCCCACAGAACGCATGGAAAATGCCTTCAAACTGTGTGGCAAGCCTTGTATGTTTTTTCTTTTTTACTGAAAAAAGCCACATCACAGACTGTTACAGTTCATTTCCCGTGTCGAACCTGTAATGGTGGCCGGTGTCACAGGTATCATTACGCCGGCCTGTTTAAATCTGACAGCTTGACGCGCCAGCCCCCTGATGCCGCTCTCAGAGTGACGGCTTGCGTACGGAGCTCGGGATACGCCACGTTTTCAGCTGGGTTTTTGAAATATCCCAAAAATGTCACGATTTTCAGTTTGCCACACTGGGCGTTCCACACAGAACACTCGTCTACACTTAAGAGCTAATGGGGCCACTTGACAAGACTTTTAACCCTTCAGTGAACAATTCCCCTTCTAAATATATACCTGATGGAAGACCTTAGCATTCCGCGATGATTGGAAAGCTTTCAGGCGATTCTGATTCTGGCGTTTTAACTATCTTTGTTGTGCTTATGGACTGATGGTGACTTACCGCAGTTTTGTGTGGGTTTCGATTCGGTAGGGCGTGACATGCGTTTCTTTGACTATCATGCATTCTGTATTAACTGAAACACTTCATCATGATCTGTGCAGAATATTCATCTACCTTCCAGTGGGGGTGGGGGGGGGGACTGGAGCCTATCCCAGACAGCACAAGGCAGAAAAACAGCATGGACAGGATGACAGTCCATCATCAGGGCCCCCACACACTCTACAGGCAATTTAAAGACTCCAGTCAGCTTAATTGCATGTCTTTGGCGTGTAGGAGGAACGCGATGAGAACATGCAATCTCCACACCAGAGGTGGGTAGTTCAGGTGCAGAAAGTAAAAGTCCCTGATTTTATTACAACTAACCAGAGTACTTCTGTGACTGTGACTCTATATACGCAGGTTGGTTAAAACAAAATCCTGGTCTGGACTTTTACTCTCTGCACCTGAAATACCCATGCTCCCGCGCTCCACGCACAAAACGTGTAGGCGGGATTCGAAAACACAACATTGGAGGTCGTTAAACATTACAATTGCTTTGAAAAAAAAGTGCAAATGCCTCCCAAACATGGTGTGATCGCGATAAGAAGGAGAAAACTGCATTATGCAGCTGTCAATAGGTGCTGCTTATTTAATCATTCACAGGTTTTACTGGGATTTTCACAGCTTGTCCCACTGAAACAGAGGAAATTTTGGGGGATTAAAGCTCACGATGTGCAGGGACCGCAGAGCCCCGTTTTCCTTCAGAAGGCCTCGTGACCACTCTTCTCATGAAGCCGCGGTGAGAGATTGGCCGTCCGCCGGGTCCAGATGTCCCGTCTGGCAGCTGGCCTGCCATGTAGCATCCCAGGGGAGACGTCGGCAGCGTTACCATCTGGGCAGCGGCGGTTTGCCGTCGGTGAGCTGTCTGATCGTCGCGAAATCCAAGCAAACGCACGCGAACGGGATCAGGAATCACACTTGTACCGCAGTCTGCGCTAATGACCTCCGAGATCTGAACTCCCGAGCTCACAGAAGTTCCTCATAATACAGAACTAATATTATACAAACAATGTGTAATTAAATTTAGACACGCTGTAACATTCTGATTAATGCTGGAGATTAAAATAACTCTCTCATTTCTTCCCGGAATATAAAGACAATCAGTAACAGAAATATGCCACTGATTTTTACAAGAAGTTCAAGAGGGAAGCTTCACATAACTTTGCCAACTTCAAGCTTTGGCGAATCCCAATAAGCAAATGATGAATTATTAAAGCCTTATTAGAAATTTTGCTATTTTTCAAGGCTGTCACTGGAAGTGAGGCATCAGCAACATCGGACAAGATACTCGCGCCACTCTTAATTGAGCCTTTATCTCCTGCCTGCGCCCAACAGTGCTCCATTAATCAAGCGAGTGAGGTTCAGGCCCAGTGACAGGCCGGACAGCGTCACACGGGGTTGGCTCCTTTGGCAGAGCCGGTAAAACCTTTACGGCCTTTCATTCTCATTCAATCGTGTTGTGCTTTTTCCCCCTCAAAGGAACAATCGAGCTTGATCACATGACATCCTTGATTAAGAACTTCAGCCGGTACCATGTGATCAGGTTTGTACCTAGGTATGATATAAGGTAAGATCACGTGACCACCACCTGACAGGCACCATATCCTGAGCATCGCATCCATCCATCTTCCGTAACTGCTCATCCGGTACATGGTCACGGTAACCCTGGAGTGGGTCCCAGGAAGCACAGGGTGACAACCAGACAGCCAATCGCGGGGCACGCACGCTCACAAAGAGGTGCCAGCTCACCCAACCACATGCTTCCTGAAGTAACAGAGGGTAAGCACGACAACCTCACACACTCACAGCAAGAAGCAGTATTCAAACCCCAAACCCAAGAGGTGTAAGGCTACAATGCTATCCCCAGCAAACAAAATGTGTTTAATCTCACTCCACAAATCAAGTGTATATGCTTCTATTATTCATTTCACTATATTACTGCTGTATTTATTGTTTACATAGACGATGTATACAAACCCCCCCGTTTTGCAGTGTCCCATGCATATTGCACTATAATTCCTGAGAAAACCATCTCCCTGTCAATTTGCTTGTATGTTGCACCATGGTCCTGGGAAAGCATTATTCCATGCCCCTGTACACCTGCATCTGGATGGTATGACAATAAAACCTATTTCACTTGACTTGAGTTGAATTGACTTGACTAGACTTGAGTTGACTTCACTTGACTTCACTTGAAAGTGTACAAAATTCCTCGCAGACTTTTGCCCCTACGTCTGCAGTCAAAGGAGAGTCAAACTAACTTTGGAGTGGCACTCACCCCCCAAAAAAAAATAAATAAAAGGAAGCGGAAGTGTCGACCGTTAAAAATGGATGGGAGCTCTGAGTGGCAGGGCACATTATGGGAGTAAAGTGCATCCATTAATTATGTCATCTAATTGGATTGAGGCAGGTGCAGAATGCCGACACGGATGTGGTCACTGCCAGGCTGGGCCGGGACGCGACTTTTTCTATTAGGAATCAGCATGTCCCCAGACTCAAGGAATTACTTTACCCTTTATTGATTAATGACCCTAATTTATTACCGGTGCAGAGGATCATGCATTGACTTAAATGTGCGATTAATCAACTTTCCATCAGATTATGAAGAGAGTAGGCAGTGGTACGGTTAAATGCAGTTGCCATGGCTCGGGCCTCGGAGGTACGCGGGCATGTCGTCCAGGGGAGGGGTGGAGGGGGGGGGGGGGGTAGGGGCCTCCCTGTCACCCTGACAAATGTCACATAGAGAAATAGAATATTACTCTGAGTGATGAAAAGACCACCGTGTGCCCGATTCTCAGACACCTCTCTAAAATAATCAAAGTCCCCTCACGGCCACTCAGCGCCATCCGTTACCTTAAAGCAGGCAGAGAGCCGGCAGCCTCAAATCAATCATTGTTAAGTCAACAACATTATATTAAGCTGATAACGGATATTGGCTCAAAAAAGGACCTTTGGCGACATGCTATGAATTTCGGCACGCCGCAATTCATTTGTCCAGCGCCTTAGTTCTTGAAACAACCGAGAAATGTATGACATATTTAATCCGGCTTTACCAAACTGTCATTGATCACGTGTTGTCAAAATCTCAGACTTTATCCTAACGGATAGCTAAATACAAGTCTTTCTATTATGGAAGGGCTTTCGGTGAGACATATTTTTTGAATGCATTTTATGCTTAAAAACAGAAAGCCCGTTCATTAACAGCTAACTGATAAATGTCTTCTAATTCACTGAGGTAACTAGCTTCTATATCAATTTTTGTTCCTGGAATTCCAGAAATGTTTCGTTAATCATCATTCTTTTCGTTCTGCTCTCCTCTGCCTTTCGTCTACGGATGTGACCTCCGTAAGTGAGCCAACCTTGGGAATATCGGTGCTACACAGAAGCATTTTGGCCGGACGAAGCCGCCGAACTGAATCATCAAACACGTTAATTCGCTAAAACAATAATCCAGCTCCCTGGGAGTTCCGCTCCTCTCCTTGTAAGGTTGAAGGTCAGACGTCCTTCTGCGGTGATCGGACGGACACGTCCCCGAGGAGCGGGTCGCCGTCGACAGGCAGAAGGGAAGGAGGGAGCATGGGAATGCGGAGGCGGGGTTTGCCGCAGAAGCTTAACCCTCTGCCACATCCCATAATCATGGTCCCCGCGGGAACTGGCCCCCTCCCCTTCTCCCAGCTCCCTGTTGGACTATTTTCTATCATCTGGTGCTTTAAATTTGTTTGTTTGACACCCCCCTCCCTTAATTTTCATTATCTTTCACCTGGTTTCATCAGATGTGAGGACAACGCTGCCCATGTGCCTCTCCTTCCTGAGGTGTGTAGAAGGAGATGAGATGCAGGCAGAATCCCGCTCAAGAAAAGGTCTCGTCAGTACAAACAGTCTTCAAGAAGGCCCTGTGGTACGAGGCACATCTGCCGCACGTCTCTGAGCGAAAAAGGCAAGGGAAATGTGACTTATTGTACGGCGCAGGGTTCATTACGGGGGAATCGTTGTCTGTACCAAAATGAAACATTCATTCGGCGTAATTACACGCAGCTGCGGGCACAAAACTGATAGCTGGGGAAGGAGTAACAATGACTCAATGGCGTAACGAGCCAGCCCCGACGCCAGGGTGAACCCGCGTGCGTATCCAGCCTCGGCGTATCCAGCCTAGGCGTTACGGATGAGGCGGCCGCACAAGTTGAGGACTGAAACTCGCTGACTCTCTGAGGTGATGGAAATAATTCTGAGAAAAAAAGAACAGGAAGGGGCGGGGCCTGCAGTCATGCACAACAGGCAAGCCACGTCGCGGCACGAGGTCACATTCCCGGTCTGTCCAACCAGGTCCCACCTGGACGGCGTGACACGTCGAGACCGTTGATTAATATCCACTGCTCCAGAAGGAAATGAGATCTGAAAACCCTTGTCCTCTCGTACTTTTTCACGATATGGCCGTCGCACACTGACACGGAATCATTAGAGCCTCAATTTGGCCTGTCACGCACTTGTCCTGACTTTGCTCGCCAGTTCAGTCTGCAGCTAGCTTGATGTAATTTTGGGAAAAGGTGCAATGTGGTTTGTTGGGTTTTCTGCTTACCCCTTATTGGGAAAAGTAAAAGTAAATATGTTTAAGGTTATTCGAGTAGATAGTGTATATTTGCTTAGGAGAAAAAACAATTTAACACCAGAACGTATGCAAATTAAAAGCGACATCATAAAATTATCCAAAAAGTTACTGATATCTTGTTGGATGTCTAGATCAAAACGGCTTTAGTTCCCAAACCTCTCTCCTGGGCCACCTCAGCCATTCCATGGATTTGTTATATTTCACCACCAGCACAGTCAATTAATTCATTAAATAGTACAGATTACCCATATGAGGTGTTAAGATGAAGGTGAAGTCAACAAATACTTTGGTGTATTGGATGGTTTAAGTGAGCTTTTGGAATAGTTAAGCTTTAACAGACATAATTTCATAGTTTTACACCAACATAAAGATCATTTAAGCATAATTTTCTTTGACTAAGACTTTTTCTGTAGCCTATATCATTTTGCCCTAAACTGCACACATATGAGTCACATGAGGTCTTTCAACAGCTATTTATAATTACTAAAAATATTAATTAATAAAAAAAAAAAAAACTATCTATAATTTGTGTTTTTTTCCCCCCCTGCATTTAGTGTCTACATCATCATTTCCTGCGGGGCGTGAAGCTGAAAGTCGCAGTTGCCAGGAATTACGAAATAAATAAATAAATAACTTACAACTCCCTGCGCGCGGCTTTAAAAATAGCACGTAAGACATCTGGGGTTACGCGCAGACCACGGCGCGCGCTGAGACCAGTCAGCAACGTGTCGCGCGCCCGTTACACGGCAGCTCGTGCTGCTGGCCCACCCCGTGTCTCTGTGTGCCCGGGTCTCGCACACACGAAGCTCTGAAAGCAGTGCGCTAATTATCCGTACCGTTACAGGAAATCCCTCGACGGCTTCAGCTTCGGATGTTTAGGACCCAGGCTAAGAAACGTTGTAATAGCATCTTCGTCAGTGGTAAATTGCTAACAGTGGGATAGCAGTTAAAAATGACAGCCATTACATCAAAAATACGTGGCGATAGTCCTGCTCAGTACACACCATCAGTTTTGTGTGATAAAAACTAAAATTATTTGGGGAGAAACTGAGGCGCACGTTTGATAAATCTGCCCCAGTAAGTCTGCCCCAGCAAGAAAATGCTTCTTCGTCAAACCAAAATGGCCTTGGTAGCAAATGAATAAATATGTGAAGCACATTTTGGCCTGGTTTTAATACTTATAAATGTTGCGGGAATTTTTAAGGCTGTCATTAAACGGACCATGTACCTCGCGGCGTGTAATTGTTTGCGACAAGTGTCTATTGAGTTCTCTCGTCAGCGAACACCCCACTCATATTTTTGGGGGCAATAATTACTGCCAATCACTCTGGTTATTTCAACCTGATCATCCTTTGTGTGCATTGCTTAATTGGCTAAAGGGACTTCCTGTTTCCAGTTTTTTATAATTTAGGTCAATTGAGGTCAGGAACTAATCCCTCTTAACAACCATTCAAATTAAGTTGATTGTAATGTCTGATTGGTGAGCGGTCGACAAAATTGGGGCTTGAACGTATGTGAAGAGCACAGGCATGGGTGGAGGAGGACAGAAGAAGCTTATACATGCTCGTGTCTGGCCGGATCTCTGCTGACATCCGGCCCTGAGCCAGACGGACCACCGCGTGACACGCCCACCCCGTCACTCGAAACACAATGCACGGGTGACGATGTGCCGAGCCTGTAGAACATGTCAGATTAAGCACAAGAGGGCAGTGTTAAGGCCTTTTGAGAGAAAGATCCCGGTATGCCCCGCCTCCCGCCCGAAACAACGGCCGCAAAAATAGCGTCTCGGAGCAGCCGATTGGCTGTCACCCTGGAGCCGGCGTCTGACCCCCACCAGCTCACGTTACAGGGAGGGGGTGTCCTCGACATGAAATCTGAACGCACACCCAGCGCTATTAGGTCCCTGTCGCTGACATGCAGAAAAATTTATATATATGAATTACAGATCTAAAAAAAAAGATATGAACAGGGCAATATAAAAAAACATGATATCAATGAGTAATCCCAATGTCAAGGCCAAGCGTGGCAGGAAATGGTAGCTGTTCGACCACCTACGCCCATAGTGCAGTTGCTGTCACTGTAGCCGAGTTAATAATTAAAACAAAATCAGCATTTTTTTTTTAGTTCCCCCGATCATGTGACCTGGAGATGGCAAACATTAGTGCCAGGAGCGCCGAGCCCAGGGGTTCCGAGTGTTTATGGGCAATCTACCCCGCAACAAAGAGGCCCGACCTGTGTGCTCCTCACAAAGCCGCTGAGGTGTCATCCCAGCACCGCTAATGTAAACACGGTGGCTCGAGCTCATTCAAAGCGGGAGATGGGGCGGGGGGGGGAAGGTGCCTTTTCTATTATCCACATCCTGTAGCGCTGTACGTGCCACCCCCCCCTTACTCCTCCACTGCCATCCACCTCCTAAAGTATAGCCCTGAAGCTTGCCTGGTGCTTCAAAGGGACAGGATTAGAGTCTTCATCCAGTAATTAATATGGCTGGAAGCGGAGTGACAGCACCTACGGAATGGATCACCCCGCTGAGAGCCCCTACCCACAATGCACCATCCACAAAGCTCCAACCACCAAACAATGCCACACGTTTTACAGGCATCAAAATTTCCGCGTTATCCTTTCTATTATTATTATTATTATTATTTATTTATTTATTTTTTTCACGAAACACAGACCTTTTAATTTTCTCTTTTTTTTGTTGGTAGGGAAAAAAGGAAATTAACCCCCTCCTGCCACTGAAATATATACTGGAAAATTCTTTATATGATTTTGGCCTTTGACCCGCCTTGCTCTCTGAGGTCATTTTCATTTCCCACCAACTGTTAGGTAAAATAGGGAGACCCTGAGAGGGGAAGCTCAAAGATCTGCCTTTTTTTTTACCATCGCCTGCTTTGAGGTCGTATTCTATTCGCCCGGCATGACGAGGTCTCCCTTTCTATATAGCGATTTAGCTACCTCATCCAAATGAAAACTCTCACAAGCTAATAACTGTTAGCTGGTGACTATTAGCAGGTAGCTAGGTCATCACGGAATTAAACGCTTTGCGACGCGATCTTTCCATATGCAACAAAAGAGGGAAGGATTTGAAATGTGGGGAAATCGGAGGGGAATGGGGAGGAAAGACGCAGCTGCCCAGGTTAAAGTGAACTGAAGCGGTTGTTGATTCTCAAATCACTAACCGTTGTTTTTAAGAATTTTCTGGCTGCTTTGAAGTCTGCACCCCACTGGGCATCCTAACTTCAACATGGAGGAGCACAAATGGTGCTATTTTTATCTCCTGTGGGAGAGAGTCTTTCTCTCCCTTTTTTGTCTGGAATGGCGACGCGGGGCTAGCGCGTTCCCTCTACGTGCGCTGCTTCACGTGTCTTTTTCTTTGCAAAGTAATTACAGGAAGCTGGCGTCTCTTGCCTCTTGCAGCTTATATCGTTCAATGCCACCCCCCCCCCCCCCAGAAATTCACGTAGCATCTCACTCTGGACCCCCACGGTGGACTTCTGCAGAAACCCCGCTGTTGGGTCACTTGTAGACAAAGAGGCAGGCCGAGATGTAAAGCGATCCCTCTGGCCTGTTAGGCGGCCATTTTCAGAGTCGACTCTATTGCTCCTACGACACCTAGACTGCGGCATGTTTGAAGAGCAAAACTAGAAGCTCAGATATCTGGGCCATATTTCCAGAGTCACACACACACACACACACACATACAAAGCTTGATTCTTTGTGCCACATTTTTAACATCAAAACTCAACATTCCTATTTTGCTTCTAGAATATTCAGTTCAATTTTCCGTTAAATGTTGAGGCAAAATTTAAAAAATTCAAATGAACGACCAAACCAGGTCATGAGGGGGAAGCTACTTCAGGGAAAATGCCCTAAACTTCATGCCAACAAAATAAGTATCTGGAAAGTTCTTCATACGTCCTTGACGCAGGATGTATATCGCAAAAACGCACCGATGCACTGACAGGACATCAGCTCCCCTGCAATATTTTAGAGGAGCAGTCTGTGAACATAGAGTGGAGCGAACAAGGTTATAAAGTCCCGAACGCTTTAGTCTGGTGTAGGACAATCCTGTTCTGAGCCACAGTGCTCCCTGAAGGCCCTTATACATCAAATGCTGACTGTCTCAAACCGTTCCAGCCTGCCTGGACATCTGTCACAATCAGATGTTCAACTGTACTGTGGAAAAGAATCATTTTCCATTAAAGGACCCACAGAGTACCACACTGGCTTGATTTATGGGGCACGACTAATTACGCGGTCACTGGCCTGGCGAGATCGAAGCCGGCGCTCGTCTTTGAGGGCCCGCCGTCGTCCATTGTCCTTAACGGAGCAACTCTGAACCCAAGACAACTCGGCCGTAGATCTTTCAGTCTGTCCGACCTGCCCGATATCACTCTGATGGGGAGCGCATTTCTTGATCATCCTCTTATATGTTTTCTGAGTGCTGTTTATTCAGATAGAAGTAGGCATGTGGCAACGCTACGCAATAAAACACAATGCTGGAATCAGAGATTTCAAAACTCTGTCCATGAGTTTGTTCGCATACCAGTGCATCTCCGACAAATGTCTCTCCAAATGCCACTTACCATATGCTGCTCTTGTAATCCCAACATCGAATTATTTTAAATATCTTTTATTGGAAGAGCAGTTATCACAAAATATTGTAAATCAATTTAATAAAATCTCTTTGTAATACCCAGTGGACACATGTATTCTATCCAAAAGTGTGTCTGATTTTCTACAGCCCATAATATTCAATGTATCTGTATGCATAATCAAAAATACAAAACCCAATGCCTTTGCCTTGAGGTAAACACAGGTAATGAACGAGTTTCATTTAATCTATCTGATAATTCAAATCTCGTCACCATTTCTGTGCTCCAGTATAATAAGGTTGTCTATTGCAGTATATCTATAAATGGATGTCATGCCATTTGACTTGCTCGTTACATAATCTAATCAAGCATTTAGCTACTCTTAATGATTAATTCATTCATTTCGCATATTAAGCTGTGCTGCTTCTAATTTTTAAAAATGATTTAAGCTAAATAGTCGCATTGCTAAGTAGTTTTTATCTGCAACACATTTGTACTATTATTTATAGATTGATTCATGTTTCTATATCTATATAAGTTTAAACATGTATTAAATAAACTCCTGTTACACTATATTTTATTTACTTTTCACACATTCTTCAATGTTTCCTGAACGGTTTCAACATTTTTATTTCAGTGAGGCATTAATTCAGGAATAATATTGTGCTTGTGTTGGTCAGGTCTCCAGCATGTCCCGAAAGTCTAAATATTAAACACACCAGTGTTTTGGAGACAGAAATATAAGAGGTGGACTAGATTTTGAATTAAAAACATGATAAACATTGTTATGTTCTTGATTTGTCACTGGTTTACGGGCTTCAAATCAAAACCGGTTCGGTTTCGAAGAGCAAAAAACCCAACCTGCTCCCCAGCCCGGCCCGATCCGGCCCGGCCAGGTTCCAGCTCAGCGTGCCAGTGGAAAAATAGCTCGTGTCATACTGTTCAAGCTGCCCTAAAGAAACTCCTCATCGCTTCATTGGTTCCTGGGGCATAAAGGCCTTGATTTGGGCCTGACGTTAATCACAGATGCCAGTTGAAAATTATACCATTTTTCAACCGGATTTATGGGTGTTTGAAAGTTTATGGATGTATATGAGAATAACAGCATGGTTTTCCAGCCTGTTGACTTTCTGCTTGTTTCCATGGCTCATTTTCAGCTGTGTGTTTTGGTCATCTCCCAAGGAAAGGGCATAATTCTGTGGTGGAAGACACCGTTCTTTTACTCGTTCTGCTGTGACTACCAGAACTACCAGAACTTCCTGTTTTGACAAGTGGACCCCCTGCAAGCATGAGTGCAACCCAATGTGTAAACATGGTTGTCCACTTCCTGCCCCGGGATTTACCATGAAGACCTTTTTGGGGGATGCAGGGAAGTAGAATCTTCACATCTATATATGTCTATGTGTAGATGTCAAGACCCCTGCCATCAAAGACCATTCTGACAGGAAGTAGACGAGCTCAACAGTGCAAGGGCCCAACTCTTTCAGCCGTTAAATTCCTCATAACTATGTGAAAAAAATATATTTAACTAAATGTACGATGCTCCTAGAAACAGCAGGTGCTGGCCTACCTATCGTACATGGAAACTTCCCTCTCCAAACATTTGTGAAGGAAATTTGTGATGACAGGAAGCAGTTCACGCCTGCTGGATGTGGGGTGGCACGTCAGAGAGACAAGCTGTGAATGCCTCGTTGGATTGTGGTCTCACTTGTGGAACATAGCTCATTAAAACAGTCTTATTAAAGCAAAGAAGGACACGTTTTGATAACTCCCTGAAGCAAGGCAGGCTTCTCACGAGCATGCCATCATTTTTGTGTTTTAGATGCAATTATTAGTCCACTCTGTGATGGTGTTTCTTCAATATTAGAGGTGTCTGTAGTACTCTGAAGAGGAGGTGAGTAGGCACATAAAGGATGTCAATACCTTATAGCTCAGTCTGGTGAAGAAGGGTTAAAGGTTGAGCAGTTTTACATGTTCATATCTGTCTACAAATGTCTAATCAATGATCTACATGGCTGGAGGAGATGCCCCTGATCTCCAGCCAGAAGGAAACATTGAGGGCAGAGTCATATCGCACTTGGGTCAGATGTCAATGGCGGGGAGGGTCTCAAGTCAATATTTCTGTTCCACTACATCTTCATAATTATGCTCTTGCCTTCTAGATGCTACCATCCACAATGTCTTGTTATCATTCTCCCCTCATTAGGCGCATTAGTGATATTAATTTTGCTGTACAGGAGGTTCAAAGGCACAAGAGTGGTGCCCTCAACCAGATCACGATTTGCAGTCTCTAGGCCACAAGCCGGTACTCTACATGCCTTCATGAACATGGCAGAGAAAACATGATAAAAAAAAAATAAAACATGTTGTGCTTCGAAAGTAAAAAGTCACAGAAAGATATCGATAGATCTTTTTTTTTTCTCCGCCAGCTATTTAAATGAAGATAGATTTTCCCCGCCCCTTCAGAGAGCCGAGGCCCCTAGAAGTCCCATTGTGATATTGATTGCCTAACGAGGCAGGCTCCTCTGGCGTTCCCCGGGAGACGCGATGGTGTAAAGAATGCCTTTTTATCTCTTGATGTCCGAACGAGGCCCTAGACAGATCAACTAGGAGAGATGGGAGATGAAAGCTACCCATCAAACCCTTGACTCATTTGCTTAAATTCATCCCACTGGAAGTGACATCACTGCTTTGTTCCTAGTTATTACTTCAGGTATCAGCCCTGCGTGAAAATGATGCTTCTGCCATAGGATCCTGCTCTGTTCTTGTGTGGTTTTTAGTCATCTTATAAATAGTACATTGTAGAGACACTTTTCGAAAAAACTTTCTTAAACAAGGTTCTCACTTATATCTACAATTTTATATTTTTCTTGCCGTTATACTGTTCTTGGTGGACCTCTCTCTTTACTTGCTCGGATGAATAAGATAAATATGCGCTCGATGATGATCATTATCCATCCATTTGGTCCTACGCAGGGTGACAGGGATCCGGAGCCTATCCTAGAGCCTATGGGCACGAGGCAGGGAATATCCTGGGATGGGGCGCCAACCCAACGCAGAGCACACTCACACGCCGTTCATGATTTGGCAATTCACATGTTTTCGGACTGGAATGGGAAACCCTGGAAAAAACCCCATGACGATGTGGGAAGAAGACGGTGTACACGCATCACAGAGCCCGGGGGGGGGAGGCTGCAAGCCCGGGTCCAGAGGTGTGAGGCAACAGGGCTGACTACTGTGTCACTGTGACATCCATGAAGCTATTATTATTATTATTCTTGTTATTATTATTGTTGTTGTTTTCTCCTTTTTCTTCTTCTTATTATTGTTATTTTTGTGTTGATAGATAGATAGATAGATAGATAGATTTAAGGGCATATTAATGAAACTGCACACAAAGACAATCTCTTGTTGAAGCTCTTGATATCAACATAGTGCAATATTAATTATTCCCCCCATGTGTGTGTGTGTGTGAGAGAGAGAGAGCAGCGGGCCGGGGGGGCGGAGCCAGACGACGGGGACCCCGCGCAGGACTTTCTCGGCTGCACGCATCTGGTGGCGCAGTGGGGAGCGCGCGCCGCGCCTCGACGCTCCTGGATGCGCGCCGTGAAGGCTTCTCCTCCTGGCCGCTTGGCCCGCTGCCCCGGGCCGCTACGCTTCCGCCCGCGAGCCCAGCCGAGTGCTAAGCCCATTTCTCCTTTTCACCCCCTTTCTTTCCTCCTTTTTCCTCCATCCCTTTTTCTGCCTTAGTAGGATGCCATTCTCCCACAACAGTTTATGAAAGCACCATCTGTGACAGGAATATCTAATGGTCTTCTCAAAGAGGGGCTTGACAAGGAAAAGGACTTGGCAGAAAATCGTAACTCTTGCCCTCATCTCAATCGCCGC
>JAODKM010000042.1:4929515-4945786 GCA_026780845.1 Petrocephalus sullivani
TTAAAAAAAATGGGGGGCCGTGGGCCCGGGGGCGGGGGGGGGGGGGGGGGGGCAGGTGATCCTGTCAATCACACGTTACATACAGGAGGCCTATTTCTGTTTGCAAGAAACACATTTTTATTGGTGTTGAAAATCATTAAAAAACAAATTCTGAAGAATACATCATGTATGAGCCAAGAGTAAGAGTACATGTAAGCTTAAACAGTTCTGTCCCCTCTAAGCTGTTTATTAGTTCTTTCATTCATGATATTATGTGAAATATTATTTGGCCTAATCTAGCCCATTCGGCGTAGTATGAAAGACAGCCTAACTTAGCCAGAGTAGCCTAGCCTGCACTTATATTTACCGTACAATTACACATACAATTACGCATACAATTACACATACAATTACACATACAATTACGCATACAATTACGCATACAATTACACATACAATTACCTTTACTCCAGCCGCTATGCTAGGTCAGTGTTTTGGAACACTACAAATAATGATCATTGTTTTGTTTTACCAAACGATATGCTGCCTACGCACCCTCCCTCAAAATGTAAGATCACACGTACACAACGTGTATTCAAACTACTTTGAATACCCCAGAGCTGAATGCCCCAGCTCTCTCTTTTACACACACAGCAGATGCTATTAATAACACTTTTGAACTGAATTAGGAATACACTTGGCCCAAAGACATTTTCACCAGCTGATTTTTTATTCAGGTGAATGTTTAGCTTCAAATGTTTAGCCCTTGGTGACCTCATAGCTAGCTACAGCCCTGATCATGGTTATTAAGTATGAATTCATACAGTATATGCATATTAAGTGGGTTTATTATCTGTATTATTTATATTGGGCCATTTTGTTGGGTACGTATTAAAAGGGGGTTTGATTGACAGATAGAAACCGTGACGACCGATATGTCTGTATTTATTATTCTTGCTGTCAATCCCCAGATACACCATGTACTGTATATCTGGTAGGCCAGAATAATTGCAATCAGATGTCAATTACAATGTCAGGCGCGGGTCCGATTGCCACCGGTCCAGTGCGGGGACTGACAGCCAACGCTCAAGATGTACAGTGCCAGATGACTGCTGCAGACGGCGATGGGCTTTTTGTCATGTAGGGATGTCAGATGGGCTGGGATTTGAGTTAAACACGCGGATGGTGATGCTAAATATTGACAGGAAGACAGGAAAGCAAAATGAGGCCGGAATTATGACTGAGATCCACATGTCATGCTACAAGCAGTCCTCCGGTGGATTCCATCTGACTCCTCAGTGCTTCTATCATGCGGCGACACGGGGAAGCACCTGCCTCTAACACAATAACCTCTAGCCACTGACAAGGTCAGACTACTCACATGAAAGTCAAGCATGTGTACATTTTTAAAGATACCGCAATCAATACAGCAGCGGATCATCATTATGTCGTGGTGTGGGAGACTCTGTTTACTGGCATAAAATGTATACTTTGAAGCCTACTGGAAAGGAAAAAAAATGACCAAAGTGGAAGCTACCATAGTGATCATCCCTCCCTCGAAGTGATGTGAATAAGGCACGATAAATAAGGTACTCACAGCTAACACGCTTTTGCGACTTTCGATGTGTGGAATAATGGCATCTGTCAGGCAAATAAAATGCTTTGCAATGTAAATAGCCACATAGCCTCTGAAGCTATAATGAAGGAGGCTTGTTCTGGATGCATCACATCCTACGACACCCTCTTAATAAGAGATGCATACGGAATCACAGAAAAGGAGTGCATGGTGCACTAACTGTGCGACAGGCAAAGAGAAGGGAAAACCACCCAATATGCCTCTAACCAACATCTGCACCTCCCAATTCACAAAGAAAGGGAAGAGAAACATGAGGCAGCCAATGGTCTCCTGCTGTGGCAGCGTCTTCATTGGTGCCTGATGCTATGCCATTTCGCATTCCTGATGGCTAACCCTTCTTAGCTATTCGTTTTCCAGTTCCGAGGGAACGGGGGCCAAAAGGCAGCAGTGACACCAATACCGTTAGGCTGTGGCGTTGGTAATAACTGGATCTGTACTGAAACAATCCGGACTTTGAGAGTTTGCGTTTGCTCATTAAAATGCCATGTGCACCGTGGAGCAAACAATTGAATCACTGTGTTTTGTCTATACATTTGAACAAACGAGAAAATAATAATCGGAAAATGGAATAAAATGCTCTGGCTAATTTCCCTCTGGATTTTAAGCTAATATGCTAAAATATCTCCCAAAGAACACAACCTTACTCAAAAAACATAACCATGCTCATTGGAGCCCCAGAGGCAAAATTCATTATAATGTGAACATATTTTACACCTTATCTTCAGAGAAGAAGCAATTATTTGTCTTTTTTCTGCAGGGCATGCACCCATCCCAGGAACAGTGTCATCAGAACCTGCACAAACAGACACACACAAAAATTTTCAGAAGTTACTATATCATTTACTACACTTACTAGTTATTTACTACAGATTTGCGTATAGCACTGTTATGTTTACTACTGTATTTATTGCCATTTATTATTAGCATTTCTTTATGTTGAAATGTCTTCATTCTCTGGATGTGCGGTGCTACTGTAAAACATTTTCCTTGGGGATTTTTAAAGCATATATCTATCTATATATCTATATATATATCTATCTATCCATCCATCCATCCATCCAGCCATCCAAGGTTAGTTGGGACACGGCGTGACACAAGCACTCAGCATTCTAGCTGTGCGATCCAGTACTGTCTGGTGTACCCGTGTTTACCCTGCTTAGTAGTAATATCCATCCACCCTATAGTAGGCACCCAGACTAGGGTAAATCCCAGATGGGATGCCAGTCCATCAAAGGTCACATACTAACACTGTATGGGCAATTTAGAGACACTAAGTAAATGTTTTAATTGTTAATCTAATATACTTAAAATTCAAGAGATGAGGTAAATGGTTTTGTCATTATATATTACTGTGTGTTTTTCTTAGGCCAAAAGTCAACTGGCCATTATCAGTGTTAGTACTTGTAACCTCTGAGCTCTATCGTAGCTAACCCCCCCCCCCCCCCCACCACCACCACCACTCCATAAAATAACACCCTGCAATCCACTGTTATGACTGTTTGTCTTTGTTTGGCCTGAGCTCCCATGTCAGCTCATTGAAAAAAAGGTTATTATGTTCACACAATCACCAAGTGTCACATCATCAAAGGCAGAGTGGTCCTTACCCCGCTGGTTAAATGTAACATCACCTGGCATTAAAGCCTTTTGAACACTTTCTCTTTTTTCCTCAACAGTGGATTCGATGGAAGTCAGGGAGCCAAAACAGGGGAAGATAATCCTTTATTACTCAGCTTTCAGGAAGTGAAGAACACTGTACGATATAACTGTATGAGATATAGCGAATTCTCGAGCATTCCATTCTGTAGAAATGTTTAGTTCTTTTTTAATAGAAATATTTATCAGATATATGGAGATGACCTTGTACTTCAAAGACATTTTAAGCATCTCAGCAGCATATTTTACTACCAAGATGGAGATAGTAAAAATCTCAAACCATGACAACAATTTACTGCGATGCCATCCAAATTTTCCTCTACGTTCTGACAGTGTTTCCTATCCAAAGGATAATCTGATAGTGTCCAGCTAAAGGCAAAGGTGTGACTCACTCCTGCCATATAACCACCAAGGGATTTCCCTATATTAGGCATATAATGCAAGTTTACAGACATAATTAACAGGAGAGCCGTGCAAATATATTATGCTTGCCCATAATCTGCCTCTCTTCCTGTCCCTCCGCCCTTTATTCTGTTCACCAGCATGTTCCGACATGCATGACACCTGTTGTCACTGGACTTGTTGACAATTTTCATCTCGCAGTGTGCTTCTCACAGCCGGTGTGTGCATGGGGAGTGGTATAGCGGAGTGGGAGGACTTGGGTCTCTGGGGAACATGCTTCCTTTTGGGGGGGGGTACTGGCATTCATGAGGCTGCTCAGAAACACCATGCCAGCAGCATGATTTTCATGAGCCGTCAATGTCATGCCAGGTAAACAAATATATCTGGGTCCTTGAGGGCTGCTTAGGATGGCCTTAAGCAAACACTTCCTCATCTGCTGCTGGTATCTTCACAGTGGAGACACTCTCTGGCCCTGCATTCAGGGTTTGTCCATGCGGCCTTCTCTCTCATGAACATGTCTGCACAACTCATTCTTTCAGAACCAGAAAGATCTTCACTGGCCAAGTAAATTAAGTATACAAGGAATTTATATTGTTGTGTGTGCCCAGGTATAACATACAACACATCCCTTTCACACTGGACTGTCTATGGACAGTCAGGGCCAGGCTGATTGAATGTAAGGGTGAACTAGAGAACGAGTCATGAATGTAAGTACACAGGGGTGATGCTCTGCCTCGGGACAGAAAGTGCCCGTCAATGCCCCTTCTCCTCTTCTGGGGAATATTTAAAGGTTAGGCCTTTTAGGCCTCGCTGTGATGCCACCCTCCATGGGGAAAGCCCCGTGCAACTCCACACCAGATGGTTCCGGAGGAGCACAGGTGCCAGACGCCGGTGGCAGGGAGCCCGCAATCTCGGAGCGCCCAGCGCAGACGAGAGAAAAGCGAGAATGACGCGGCTCAGAAACACCTGTCCGGAAGCGATGAGAGAAGAAACAGCGGCGGCCGGAATGCAGCCTGCCGTCCGCTTAAGCGGCAGCCCCATTGTGTTCCTATGGAGATCTCCTGTAAAGTTTGTCACATCGCAGCGCACACATGGCCAACCCCTCCCGCCAGTGTGCCATCCTGTAATTAGTGTCGTTTGTCTACGAGGACGCCAGCGTCTCTGTCATGTAGTGGCGTCTGTTGGGAAAAACAAACGGATGCAATTCCTGCCATCAGAACCCAGATTAACAGCGCCATCGAGAGAAAGGCGCACATGAGGAGAAATGGAGGGGTGGATTTGGAGGGATGGATACGGAATGTAGTCTGAAATAACAGCTTAACGATTTTTTGTGTTATTGCTATTATATAATTTAAACAGAATATTATTCATTATAGCCATATATTATAATGCCATTTACAACAGTCCCCCCCACAACTGTTCCTGGCAAGTCATTAATGGAATTATATTATAGAATTCTAATACATTCTAAATTAGTGTCCGTGACATGCATTCACCGTTTTTTAATTACCCTGCTTCTGTAGCATTTTAAGAACAAAACCAACAAAGACATCCTGAAAGAAACGCCCTAAAGGTCAATATTTTGGAATATTCTGGTTACATTCCCGGCAGAACGTGAGCATGTGGGGGTCTGGGGTGGACTGGGGCTGCGATATGGCCATTCATCCAGCATTCATCCAGCATTCATCCAGCATTCATCCAGCAAGGTTCACAACTGCTTATTTCAATTAACCATTGCATTTTGAAATTATCCATACATTGCAATTACATTCCACCATTGTGGCTAAGCAGGACCGCATGGGTAACAAGAGTGTGGCACTAGCTGTACGCAAAAAAATGGGAATTAGCAGATAGCACAGCACGTTTAGCTAGCATTGAGTTATGGACACACCCTTCAATGTACAGTGAAGTGTTTGCACCAAATAAAATCCATTACTTGCTTTTCCTTGGCATTTATCCGCATGTGTTTCATTTGTTTTTTCATTTTATCTGTAAAAATTGTATTTGAAAGTATAGAGGGAAAAACAAGAGCAGGAACACTTCACTCAGGCGACAGCCAGCATTTTAAATACCATTCCATTTGCAAATAGGACTAATGCCAGACCAAAGCAGTAGAAGGATGTCATGCCGTCACTGGCACACACACGCACGCACTCGCATTGTATCGCCAAGCACAAGCAGAGCAGGCCTCGCTTTTACTGTCTTACTGGCTATTACTGTCACGTGAACACTTTCCTGGGCACGGTACATGTTCAAAATCTAGCTCTGCTGATCTGAAATCCTGTTCAAGTTTAAAGTGAAAATGTATATTTCGGGGAGTAATGCGGAAATGGACAGATAACGGATGTGTTCCTGAGCTGCTGAGGGAGGACTGGAGGAGATGTTCAGTATGTTAGTTTCATATCACCATCTCCAGCTGGTGTAAAACCTCAGCACCTTCAGGGGTTGCACTCAGTCCTTTCAGAGAAAATGGTACAGGCGTGGCAGCTGTAGCAAAGGCGTTTTCTGAAGGTCTCCAAAGCCTGTCCCAACTGGATGCACCCCAATCACCTGTCCCACTGACTTGTGAAGACTGTTGTACTGTAATAGGTGGAGCCCAGGTCTGGCTAAAAGCATTGCATTAGTGAGTATTGATCTGGTGAAAGTGTCTCACATCTGCAGTACAGTGTAGACTCGCTCCAGATGCAGAGCCCCTGATCTCAACACATTGGTTACGGGGGGGGGGCACTTTGACAGTGACCTCGTGGCTCCCATCCAGATCCCAGCTGAACAAATGTGGTGGCCGCCTGCCCGTCCTCCTTGGTGGGGTCTGGGACGGCTCCCCCATTCAGAATCCCGGAGGCAAGTGACTGGACGGGACTGGCTTTGGGGCCTTGAGAGGCGCGCAGATTCGCGGGACCACAGTTGGCCCGGAGAACCAAAAACATGTGCCACATCAAAGACCACATACCAGTAGCAGAGCCTAGAGTGCTTATTCTTCTAAAACATCCTTAGAGCCTTTTCGGAGTGAGAGGAAAGGAATAATGCCAGTGGTTAAATGGCCTAAATGATCTTTAACACGGTAAAGACATTGTTAGCCAGAATTGCTAGCTCACCTAGGCTAGTGAGTGGGTTAGCAAATAATTAAAAGCAGTTGTGATATGATTCTGATTGGCACCACAATATTTTTTCAATGTTTAAAATGTATATATTACTAATATTATATTACTAAACATTATTAATATTAAATTACAGTCCCGAAATATGTAAAGTATCATTAATATAATGCAGTTTTAGTGTAATTAAACGTTGCTTTTTTTCATCGTTGACTTTTATCATAAATATACTTCCAAAGGCATTCTCAAATCAGGCTCTGAAACTACAGAATATGCAAGTTTCATTGCAAAGTTAAGTGTAATTCAGAATGCTAAGCTATCAGCAATAACGCAGGTATTTAATGTATTCATTTTGTCAGACCGAAAAATTGAATGTGTACCAGAAATTGTGTGTATCAGAAATTGAGTGTGTATCAGAAATTGAGCGTGTACCAGAAATTGAGTGTGTACCAGAAATTGTGTGTACCAGAAGTTGAGTGTGTACCAGAAGTTGAGTGTGTACCAGAAATTGAGTGTGTACCAGAAATTGTGTGTACCAGAAGTTGAGTGTGTACCAGAAATTGAGTGTGTACCAGAAATTGAGTGTGTACCAGAAATTGTGTGTACCAGAAATTGAGTGTGTACCAGAAGTTGAGTGTGTACCAGAAATTGAGTGTGTATCAGAAATTGAGTGTGTACCAGAAGTTGAGTGTGTACCAGAAATTGAGTGTGTACCAGAAATTTAGTGTGTACTTTCACATGAGTTCCTACATCAGAGCAGGTGGGGGGGAAAAGTCAGCTGTCCCTTCTTCCGAGATAAAAAAAGTTTGCTGTAGAATTGTGCACTTGGTGAAATAGGACTTTCTGTGCCAAGAAATGGTTAAGTCTAAGCCTTTTCTGATGCATAGAACTGAAATTCTACCTGAATTTTACTTCACTGTTCAATGCAAGAGAGCAGCATTTTTGGAAATCTCATAAAATGAAATGTATATTTTATAGACAGCCTGTGACAGTGTTTGGGGTTAAAAAAAGCAAAGCATTTGTGATTTTTAATGGCAATTAAATAACGCTGAGTTGTGTATATGAATAAATGTCTGTGGATGTAGCTAAAATCCTCCCTCGGGTTACAGGTTAACAGTTTCAGACACATAACCCCCCCCCAAGAATCAAAACCCAAATTATACCTCTGCCTTGTGGCTGAATGTCTTCCTCTTTGGACAAACATTTAGATTTAGGGTTTGGAGGGGGGGTGACCTTTTCTACAATAACGTGTTAACTGGGCCACCGCTCACGGTTCAAACAAACAGGACCAGCACGAGGGGCCTGGTCCTGCAGAATGCAAATCGCCATGGCGATACCCAAATGTCGTTGCAATGGAGCGCGCATGACAACAGCCGTCCTCCAGGCCCAATATTTACATTTTCTTTTCTTTCCTGATGTTGGGCAAAAAAAAAAAAAAAAGGTCTTCTTTGGCCCATGGAGTCCGAGGGTGAATCAGTAGCTAATAAGAGATTAAAAGATGGAGGGACGTGGGGGGGGCAGGGGGGGGGGATGCTAATCGCGGCCTCGGGGCGGGATGCTGAGGCGCGATCTACGCAGCAAAGCAGTCAACACTCACCCCCCCCCCACTCCCTCCAGAAGCCACCTGCATCACAATTAACCTCGCTGCAACCTTGAGGTGCCTGATTAGTGATGGCCTATTGTTTAAGCTCCATTAGCACGCGGCCCCAGCTCTGCCCTCTTCACACTCCGATCGGCTAATCAAATCAGTCACTCAGGCCCTTGACACGACGGCGAAGGGCCGGCCCCCGTCACAGGGGAGTGCCCAGAGTAGGCCTGGGGGGGCGGGGGCGGGGGGTGTGGAATGCTACTCACGAAGCTTGGGAGTCACGGGGTCCTCTTCAGAGCTGGGAGGTCAGGAGGCGGGGCCCACAGGGTTAGCATCGGTTGTTTTATGTGGGCGTGAAATTCTAATACAGACACGGTCTGTTTCGGGGCCAGCCGCCGTACACGCGTCCTGCACCGGTGCGGAACCGCGGGCGGTCGCAGGTAAGGAGTGACCAGAAGCGTTTAACACCAAAAAATAACAAAAAACCAGTAAAAAAAAAAAAAATATATATATATATATATATATATAGCCAATGAAAGGGACCTGGGCCAAGATGGTAGTGCGATGATATGGGAGGACAGGCTATGAGCCTGATGGATGACAGATCGTAAGGATGGAGCAGAGCACTGTGCACCTCCCCTGCAGCTGAGGAATGGTACCGGGGTCAGTCCCTCACCACTGGCTGCAAGGGAGCGTGGCATCTGTACTCATCCCTGTAAATGGGGGCAAAAAACGAGGGAACGCCAAGTACATGAGGCTGTGCCGCACGTAGATATTCACGACGGGGTAGAGTGTGAAGTCTGTTTGCACCCTGGGACTGAAATGCCACCTGAAGCTGGTAGGATAAAAGGTAAAATCCCACTCTGATGTCGGCTTTCGAGCAGCCGCAACTGAAATGTTTATATCTCGGTGCATTACGATGCGTTACAAAGCATTACGATGCGTTACGAAGCATTACGATGCGATAGAAACACAAGTAAGCTTTTCTGATTGGAACGGTGTCTACAAAATGCTAAATTCTACAAAATTCTTCACTTTGACCCAGCTCAGACAATAAGTCTTTATCCAAAAAAAAAAAAAAAAAAAAAAAACTGTGGCTGATTTAATTCAATTAATTGGCGTTAAAGAAAACTATAGTTAGCGGATTAAGCTAATGGGCCGGGGTTATAAAGCTAATGCACGCTGAATCAGCCCAGGGACTCGTTAATAAAGGGGATGGCGGCGTGGCTCAGGGGGGAATAATTGGCTCTTGCTTTAACTTTTTTTTCTCTTTCTTTCTTCTTATTAATTTTTTTTCTCTCCGTGAATATTGTGCAGGGAGACAAAAGGCAGCAGAACAGAGGGATGTGAAACAGAAGTGGAGAAAAGTCAGAGAGAGAGGGAGAGAGAGAGAGGGAGAGAGGGAGAGGGAGAGAGGGAGAGAGAGAGAGGGAGAGAGGGAGAGAGATCGCGATAATTGGGGTACTTCTATACCTCACTAACATCCTGCAGTTGTGAGTCGTCTCCGTGCGACGGATCCTGCGATGGTGACTATGCTAATGGAATGCCGACCTGGCTACTCGGAATCCATCTCCGAGCGTCGCCTACCCCCCGCGCCACGCGTCAAACGGGATAATCACGTGGCCCTGTAGGTTGCCTCAGTGTTTCAGGAAGAAAAAAAACTGTCGTTTTCAGATGGTTATTTTTCCCCCTCTCCCTTAAATCTTTAAGTTTCGGACTTTAAAGGTCAGCGCTCGATTATAAAGAACATTTAGTGTGAATTCACCTACATCACCACGCTGCAACTTCCTGTTCTAATCAGTTTGCCTGATTACACTTCTGTAGATTACATGTTCCAGGTACTTCCAGGTAATTGCAGGAACAAGCATATAATCTTTTAATGGAACCAAAGTGCCAGCTTTGGCTTTTTCCTTTTTTATAATGGATTCTTGGTGACTTCTTCCCATGAATGTTTCTTTTTTCTCTTTATCTCCGTTTCTTGCTATATCATTGTTTCTTGTCTATTAATAGTGCCGTTTCTAGGGCCGCTTCCCAGAATGCACCGCTCTTGAATTTTCCCCATTCAGAGAGGCCAGAAAGGCAGTGTAGACGCCGCGAGTCGGTCGGCGCTCTTTATCCGATAACCACTTGTCCTCTTCACGCCCCTTTCGTCACCCTTCACCTGCTCCGTGTCTGTGACTTAAGAATAGATGCTGGACCGTCAAAACAAGCATTATATTTATTTAGCAGACGCTTGTACCCGAAGTGAGGGACATTTGTGAGGAGCCAGGGCGAGCGAGTGCTTGGAGCAATTGGGAGTTCGGGGGCCTCAAAGGGCCACGCTCAGGGGCCCGACAGTGAAATCACTTTGGCAAGCACACGACGCCTGTGTCACCCTCCATCTCCAGTCATGTGATCCGCCATCTTTTAAACCTCTCAGCTTATCTCTGATAGGCCGAAGACTTCAGCGGATTCTTGTCGACGCGACCCTGTCAGGCAGCTATGAAGAGGACCCCGAAGGGAGGGCGATATTAAGTCACCTCCCCCCCCCCGGACACACAGACAGACAGAGCAGTGAGACAATTCCTCCATGCGTGGGACAAGGCAGCCTGTTGTAAACCACGGGGACTAATCCGCTAACCCCTGCCGTGTGCACCCCCCCTGAGGAGCCGAAGTGCCCCTCTCCCACTGAAACGAAACCCACCCCCACCCCAACCACAATGAGCACCTCCTCCGGGGCCGTGCGCTCGACTCGATCACTCCAGGAGGAAACGGCAGTTGGAAAAAAAAATTTAATTTTTGTTTTCGGGGGCGGGGGGCTTGGCACAAGACTTGGGGGAGGGGGGCATGGAGCGGAAAATCCGCCATCGCTCCAGGGATCTGATTGGGGGATGAACTTAGAAGTCATGATTGTCCAATAGGAATGCTCCTCACCTAAACTCTTATTGGACACTCATAGCTTCTAGGATGGAGGAATGGATAACGCACTGCTTCCTGGATGAGGTTAGCCAAAGCAAAGGCCTAGCTTAGCGTTAATTTCGTGACGAGTTTTATATTTAGCAGGTGTTTGCTCATCTGCCTGTATTAACATTGTTTATTGCTGATTTTATCGGAAGCCACTAGGGCGCTGCGCATTGAGCTGAGTTGGTGATACAGGAACCTAATCATGTGTGAAGCAGGCTGGGTTTCTGACGTCACCAGCCTCAGTCGGCACTGAGCCCCAGCTCCCCCAATGCAAGAATGAACCCCATCCCCAGATCTGCCGCGTTCCTCCTTGATAAAGATGGTGGAAAAATACAAATCAGCTGCCACAGATCTAAGCCCCAAAACGGCCCGTTATAATGTATTTTTATGCCCTTTAGATATTTTATTCGCAGGCTGTGATCCTGGGGCATACAGATCACATCTAAAGCTCTTTGCAGGCATCGTCTCTATCAGAGGTTCCCAACTTTTTGATGCGTGCGGGCAGGTTTCCGTCATGCAAAAATTGCACGGACAGGTACAACAGCCAAGGAGTCCTGACAATTTGCCATGGGTAGGGGCGTACAAAATACACACAAAAAAACCAGGACAACCGTATTTTCATGGATCATGTCTTTCATTTATGGGAAAGGAGGTAATTCCCCCCCCCCCCGGCAGACCAGGGGTTGGGAGCCCCTAGTTTATAGTAGAGGCCAATGTCTGCCTGCATGTTTTGCAGGGATGTCCTGCCGTTATACTTACATTTTCTTCCTCTATGTTCTAGATCAGTGTTTCCCAATCCGGTCCTCAGGGACCCATAGTCGGTCCACGTTTTTGCTCCGTTCGGCCATTCTAGATTAACGGACTGTCATTGTAAACCTCCATCTCCATCTCCATATGATGTGGAGAACATCATAGTGTGGCTGTAGGGACTCAATGTCTGTCACTAGCAGAACAATTACACTTATTGCATGGCCTGTGTACTGCTTGCACAAAATGGGTTAATCTAGTGTTCCACTCATGATCGTCCAATAAGAGATCAGGTAACGAGCATAGCTATTGGACAATCATGACTTCTAGGTTAAGTTAACCCAGCTAAGTGAAAAATCCGGCTTTGTGGAACACCCCCCTCCAGGACGAAGACTTCTTTTCACATTACCACGATGTATACGATGAACCATCTTTGCATTCTGTGTTCACTTGTTGCCACTCCGGTTATGTGGTTTTACTTGGTGGTTTATATTACTTACTTATAACTGAGAAGTCCTGCGTCGTGGAACACCCCCCTGCCAAAGCAGCCTGAGGTATATGTTAATTAAACCAAGAGTATGAATCATTTAAAATATTTATGGTGAATCTTATTCCGAAATTCTGAAATGCAATTTAACTCGGACTGCGCAATCCACCCCCCCCCTTATATGTTCCGTTTGAAAATGGCAACCCTGTCCCAGAAGCATCTTTGTTAGATCCACCACCACTTCCTTCAGAAGCTTTGGGGGCCGATCATGTAAAAGGACTGAGCCGTCCCGTGACGCCAGCTCTGCCTTCGGCGTGTCCTACAAACCTGCGTGCAGGCGGGCCTCTGCAGGTGCGTCGCCACGTGGCACACTCCAGGGAGCACCCGCCCCTCACCCTGTGCCCCGAGCCACACCTAATTCCCCAGCGATCCGCTCCAGCCATCAATCATACTGGCTGCTACGGCAACAGCCAATCCTGAGTCAGGTGGGGCATTCCACAGCCCTTTTTCCGTTCCCCTGGCTCGGTGGTGTCGAAACTGGCTTAAGCAGAGCTGATAGTGGCGTAAAATGCTAGTGTGCCGTCCGGGGGTTGTCCCCTACCTCCTGTCCTCCTGGCCAGGGATAAACTCAGGCCCCAGCGTGACCCTCTTCTGGACGGGCATTTATGGAGCGATGGCCAGGAGGAACAACAAGAATATTTTCCAAAACGGAGACAGCCGGGACGACCTGTCTGACTCTACGCTGTGCTATGCGGCGAAATATTGTGACAAGACTCTTAAGGCTTGTTTCAAAACTGCTGTCAGAGCGGGAGCACGGCGCACAGACCTGCAGGGGGGCGCCGAGGATGTCTGGAGCGTACCTCGCATTTCCATTAAGCTCTATAGCTTCCGGGCTTCAAGAGAAGCGTCCCTTTTTATTCTGTAGGTTCAACAGTAACTTACAGGCTTCACAGACCTTCCTGGCTGTCAGGAACCTACAAAACTCTGAGGCTCTGACTCCCTCTGACACTGTATTGTATGTATTATATACTAACCAGCTCTGCTGCAGTATACACCGTATGTACAGACAAAGCCATGAACAAAAACTTGAGCAGCTCACATTCGCCGTTCGCCCCTCCGCTGTGAGCTCCTACCCCGGAGTGTCACTGATGGAGTAGGAGAGGGAGTCACAGTTTATCTAGCGTCCGGTTAAAGCCCCGGGGGCCGGAACATGGTCATGATAACACTGTGTGAACATGTAGCCTATCACTGCAGGAGCATTAATTACACCTGGCGATACCTGCGATTGGATTGGCCGAATTCCAGGCCGTCCAGGTGCAGCTCCGCAGAGATGGCCTGCCGACACCAATTTGGTCGACCAGGGGCGGTTCAGAGTCCCCGGTCCGAAACAGGTCCCCCGGCTCGCCGATGGACATTAGCAACCCAGACGCCCAGATGGAAATGACACCAGACAGGGGGAATCGATGGCCGCACGCGTCCACCCTGCGGTTTACACCCGACACAAATGCGACACGGAATGCAATCCCGCTGCAGCCACAGTCGATACCGCCACCTTGCGTGCCAGACCTTTGCGAGAAACGTCCTCCATTGATTTCTTTTCGGTATCTGGCCTACTCTCTAATGACCTACTCCACTAATACTCTGTACAAACCATCGGAAGCCTGGGGATCATGGGGGGGATTTGGATTCTGAATGCTTCCGATACCGTCGATGAGACTCGCCATCCGTAATTCCGATCCTCTCATTCTCACACCCTGGAGTAGCTTGTAGGAATGCATTACGCTTTGATCTCAACTCTTTGTTTCGCGTTATTTTTACTTAAAATCTTTTGACATTACTACAGTGTTAGCAGTTAGCCTTTGCGAGTCTTGGGCGACGAATTGGCCTGCATAGTTACTAGGGCAGACGAGCATGGACCATAAGTGCCTATGACCTTACCAGGAGGAAATGAGTCGCTATTTATTAACGTCCCTCTGGTAATTAGATTATTAGTCGTTAGAATATTATGCCGGCACACTGCAACATTTTGTTCATCCACGCAGCAAATCACCACAGCTCAAATAGCCTTCTTTCCCAGATATAATTTTAGGGGTTACCTTGCCATTAGTATAATTTAGCAAAGAATTTTTAATTAAACGCACAAAGCCGAAGTTTCGGAAATTCAATGCAGCACTACGAAACTATACTGGAGTTGACGTCAAGGACCATTAGCACAGAACGCACCATCTCAAATTCTAAACAGGTTAGATTTTTTTTTTTATTATTTCTCTTCGCTTTTCAAAACCACTGACATATACTAATTTTTCATTTACATTCCGTAAATGGCGCCTCCATATTCAGTAAGCTTATTATCATGCTGAACGGCCCCCCCCCCTCCTTTTTTTAAATTATTTTCCTGGTAAAATACAACTCCAGGTGAGACAGTGCCGCTCGGCTGGACGTCGTTTTCCACTGAACTAATTTCCTGTTCCGCTCACCGAGGAAAATCCCAGCACAGCAGCACGACAATTATGTCCAGGTGCAAGAATTTAATTCAAACCAATTCTGGGTGGATCCTTCCGGTTCTCTCCCCAGGCCCAGCTCGTCGGCACCGAGCAGGAGCACATGCCCTTGGAAGACACGCGGGGTGGGGGACCTTGGCTCCGAGTTGCGCCGCTTCCAGAACTCGCAAAAGCCATAAAGCATCTCGCCCATTATGATAATTGCCACGGCAACATTCTGCCGAATATTTATGAGGATGCTAATGGGCGTGGAACCGGTCCAATCAAAAGCGGAGGGAAAGGTGACAGAAATAGATGTGGTTTTGTAGGTGGGGGCTGCGGTACTTATCTGGGAGATCAGAACTACAGGTGAGTCGGCCGGATAATGTATTTCAGGGCATGTATCTACAAGCACCGATTTTTTTTTTCTTTGGGCCTATGAGAGGGTGGATGTCTACTTCTGTCAAGTTTCAAACGAAAACGTGGTCACTAGGGGTCCCATCCAAAAATTCGAGGTGAAAAAATATTTCAGTGACTCACAAATGGCTAATCTGACCGACCAGGGACTGACAGCTGTGATCTGGGCACGGATGCTGGTGGCCTGGCCCTGCCCAGCCTGTCCCGGGGGATAATCTCTTAAATCGGACTCGGCTGGGATTTTTTTATCAGATGATGGTTTCTCCTTTGCAGGATATGAGCTGGGGAGGGAAAAGATGGTTCATGTGAGCTGTAGGTGGTGAGGGCTGTGTGTTTTATGTTCTTTTTGATGGGACGGGGGCCGTACGGCAGGGAAAGGAACAGCAGAGTGGATGATTCAGCCCCCCCACCTTAGCCAAAGCCAGGTTCGTTGAAGGAGGGAAGACTGGCAAAAAAAAAAGTCAAACATGGCAACGTCGCCCATGATGGTGTGAACGCTTACAGATGTGCATAAATTACTCAAGTGTAATTAGCATTTAGAGTTAATTATTTCTCTGGCAGGACCTCGGCATGTAACGTATTATGAAAAAATAAATAGGCGGGAAGCATCTGAGGCATGGACGAGACGCCGACTTTGATGTCACCCTCGACAACTCAATCCCGCTGACACCTGACTCGATTTATCTAGCACTTGCAGACAGGGATTGTGAAAAGGAATTGCGGCCCGATTTAGAAGCTGGGGGAGCATGGTTGCTGATTTGGAAGGTGACGGGCATTCGACTGACCCCCCCCCCCCAACCCTGGGTCTTCCCTTACCCTCCAAGCCTGGCGCGTCCTGTGCTCC
>JAODKM010000042.1:4945807-4963508 GCA_026780845.1 Petrocephalus sullivani
CGACGGGAATCCCCCTGCCCCCCCCACCACACCTCTGGGTCTTCCGCTACTCCCAATGCACGGTGAGTTCCGACACCCCCCCCCCCCCAGACCCCTGTCAGAGTCCGTATGTCTGCGGCAGACGCCTGTCCGTCTGACTCCGCAGAGACAGAATGGCCGAGATGCCATGTGTCAAGTCTGACGAACGGTACGAAATTAAATGTCAACATTCTCATTTTTTAGGATCGCAGTGGGGATTTTTTTGGACAAAGAGCCAGTGAGTCAATATGAAAACCGAAAAATATGCGAGAAATTTGCAGTTTAATATGCAGCAACCCTGACCCAACAACGGCCACATGAAATTGACGTGGTACGTTCAGTATTGCAGGATTTTCTCACTTGGCTGTAAGCGCACAAAGAGCCCCATTTCTGTGTTCCTCCTTATCTGTTAGGAGAAACGTGCTTCAGAAATGATGGTTCTGATAGTATAATGTCAAGCTCCATGTGTAATTGCCTTACTTTGCATTCGAAGCCTGTGAAGGGGATATAATTTAGCAAGATGTGTTACCCATTACCGCTGACCTGATACCCTCTGACAAAAAGCACATGGCAGCCAGGCCCTAAACGTTCTGGGAACACTCACGTCGATCACTTTAGCCAGCACTACGGAAACAGGAAAAAAAATAATAAGTAATAAAAACCCAAAATTCCAGCCCTCGCGCGTGCCATGAAGCCGAACCCGGGCCAATGAGGTCCGATCTACCAGCTGGATCTCACATGGGTAGCACTAGGGACCCAGTACTGGTCAGGGGGGGGGGGGGGGTATTTAAGAGCTGAGCTTCACTGGCAACCGGCTGGCTGAAGTTGTGGACCATGCTGCTTCATCTGCCCGGTACCTGACAGGAGCAGAAATAAGCCCTCCACCAACCCTTTGTTCGCTTGCTGTAGAAGAACCGCGATCGTGACAGTCATATCAAGCCCAGATCAGACAAACTGGCTGACACATTTTTATATTAATTTCCCGTGAGTCAAAAGGAAGTTTGAGGGAAAAAAAAACAAAACAAAAGGGTAGTGGCCCAAATGGCACTGCGGACCTCTTGCTACAGGGAATGTGTCCTACTGCCTGGCATAGAAATGTCAGATCTTGAGTGTCATTTTGTAAATTTGCTTGCAGCCCATCCCATAATATTTGTTTGGGGGGAGGGGCTTTTTGCAGGGTGTTTGGGCACTGTGGTGGTTCTGTTGGCTCCTGGGGTCTGTACCATGAAGCAGGATTTCTTGCTTAGCCGGGTAATGTGTACGATTTATGCTACCCCCATTTATGCTACCCCCATTTAAACGGACTTTATTTCTGTTCACTTACACTTCGCCCAGACCACCTGAAATCTGACAACTTCTGGCCAAGTAAGAAATCCTGCTTCATGATACAGGCCCCTGGAGCCACGTCCCAAATGCAGCCAGAATGCCTGAACCTATCACTAAATCAAAATCTGCTCTTCTCACGTTCCTGTGCTCCACTAAATTTTCCTCAGGTAGCAATTTTGTTTTCAGGGACGCCCAGTTTCCCGCCCCCCTCTGGACGGGACGAGGGATGCGGATATTGAGACGTGACAGGTTGGAGCGTCCGCCGGAAAGGAATGGCGTACCGCAGCTTGACCGCAAATCGGCGCTGGGGCCGAGTCCAAGCAGCGAAGGAGGGTTCGTATGGAAACACAAAGGAGGCGGGCTGTGTTGGGGGGGGGGGTTCTCCTGAGCTGGAACGCGTGACTCACGACAGCAGCGTGACGGTGGAGCCCTCGGCAGAAAATGAAAGAAAGCTCACCTTTTCCCAGCAGCGGGCTGGCCGGAAGCCGGGACTGCATTCCAGGCATGCGCCCTGGCCAATCAGGAGCGAGCTCACTTGCCAAACTTTTCTAACTTACATATGGCTGCATGGGTTTAGCAGACAATCCCCCCCACCACCACCACCACCACCACACACACACACACACACACACACACACACACTCCCGTTATTCTGGCTTGCTATTACCATGCGCACATCACTAGGGATCTATTAAACCCCATCGAAAGATAAGTTGCCCGAAACATTCTTCTTTTACAACAAATAAACTCTAGAACTTTTTTTAAACACACTAAACATTCCTGTTAAAGTCATTTAGAAATATGTGCATCGGTTATGCACTATAAATCACAGGCACGGTCGCCACACCTGCTTTGATTTTTTTTTTTGCAATACAATTTGCTCTGTCCAATTTTGTGCATTTTAGAAATGATGAAAAACGCGGGTTTTTTTTTGCAGCCTTACAGCAACCTGTCCCAGACAGGAAGCGCCTCGCATTCCTGCATCGCATTAATTTTACAGTTCCTCCCCGCAATTTTTCTTAACTGGGGAAAGGCGCGCTGCGTTTTAACTTTCGCCGTAGCTGCAGTTCACGTTTCCCCCCGCGAAAGTTAAATAGGATGTGAGCAGCAGAAACGCCCGGTTACCCAACGCAGGTGCAAAGAAAACGCTTAATAATTAATCAGGACAGGGAAAAGTGACGTAATTAATAGCGAGCACCTGGACTGAGTGAATGCGTTTTGTCCGATAATTATCCATCATGTTAAGTATTTTGAATGGAAAGGCAACTGCAATCTTCCATTAAAATACAATCAATTTTATTTAACAAAAAAATAATACAACATGTGCACCTCGCATCTGCTGTTCTGAAGTATCAAAATTAATTAGAGAACTTGTTCGACGCGACAAAGCACATTAAAGGTGAAACCGACAATAAAAGCACAATATTTATTTGGGCTTTAACAGAACCGGGTCAGCGCGTTAAAACACCAAGGTGTCGGCGTTTAATCGGAAGCCAGAACCGGTGCCGCTCGCACCGCGTCTCATACCATGCGGCTCAAAGACTCAAGGGGGCGCCGGACGGGCCAGAATTGCGATGCCGATACTGAATTAATCTATTATACCCAGTTCAAAGAAGGGGAAAGAGGGATCGAGTCACCCCTACTGGAAAGGTAGCCGCGGTGCGGTCGCTCTGTGTTTACAGAAGTTAAAACGCTTCTTTTTTTCTTACATTGAACAGTTTCAACCCCCCCCCCCCCGAACCAGTGGCGGTTCTAGACCATTTCCACTGGGGCAGATTGGGGCCAGTTGTTCTGGTAGGAAGGGGGCGGGCAGGCAGGCAGGCAGATGCATTTCACTGTAATGTAGTCCAAGTATTACTTGCAGAAGACAATTCTGAAAACCGATAAGTAATGGATGCAATGCTTTGCAGTCACATTTTACAGATATGGAACTCACTCTGCTTTCTTGTTTAGACTGTCTTGCTTCCACAAGCTTGATTATTGTTTTTTTCTGTGGTTAACTTCGATTTCCACCAGCTGGAGCGACTCGGCCCCCCGGCGCACCCGCGTTAAGAGTCCGTCAGGAAAATGTGCGGCTTACGTTTGGGTTTCGCCTGTTCGCGGTGCACAAAAAGTTTAGCCCGCATATATGAATGTAAATAATATCATATTTGTTTCAGACCCAAGTAGTATACGTCTATAGGGGGGGCACCGGGGGGGAGCATGCATCTTGTCAGGGGGTCGTTGCCTCCCAACAGAAAAGCCCCTGCCGATAATGCCGTTTCATATATTACAAAATGCAGTAAAACAACGCCATGAAAACATATTCTTCCCCATCTGCCTATGGGAGTACTACAAAGCACTAATAAGAAACCCACACACAAATTGGTACAAAGCTCAAACAAAAAGTCAGAATACACGCACTTATCATTAAAACCTCTGGCCTTACATAAGATATGCGCAGGACTGGGAAACTTTTAGCTTTCTGTGTCTTTAAAATCAGCCATTAAAATGAAAAGGGGGGGGGGGCATTTTGAAGTCACACATGACAAATGATATTCTTGAGGGAGGAAGAAAACAGATTAAAATAAGAAAATGATTGCTGAAGTCGAACTAATAATGAATTACAACATGCTGGACCTCCCAATCACAACAGAAGTTTGGCCAAGGACTAGAGCTGTTGGCTACAAACATTAAGTACCTCCAGAGCGAATGTAGTCCTGCCAAAAAAACAGAATGCCTTTTGTGTGATTTAACACAAACTGACTATCCACAGCGGACTGTATAAGTTTGGAAATAGCGATCTGTTTGAAGGCATCATTTTTCAGGCCCTGTCAGTTCTCTAAAAACCCAGAGAGATTACTCGGTAGCCTTTGGTGTGAAGCATAAATGCTGGCTGATCTCGAAGTGCCTGGAACAAGCGGGGATGGAACCATGGAACATTCTGCAAAGAAATATGGCCCAAGAGGTGTTTGCCATTGAGCATAATTGACTTTTTTGCAATAATTTATAGTGGACCCTTGCCTTGTGGCTTACCAAAGCATAATCATTCATGATCTACCACAAACTGGCCTGGATCCTGTGCTTTTTTACTGCTGAAGATGTGGAAGATAAAATGCTCAAAATAATTCACATGGTTCTTGTGGCGTCGACACTAAATAGTGGGTCTGTATCACAGCAGTACCGCTACATGTAAGCAAATGAATGGAGAGAAATATTCATAGAAAATAAATTTGTCATTAACAACATTATTAAGGTGACTAAAATAACTCACTGCCACAAGGTCATTTTCATTAGACAAAGTCATGCAATATATTATTATTATTTTTTAATTTAGTTCCAGAGTCTTAAATAAGTGGTTACATTAAAAAAAAAAAAAAGTTTCACTTCTGATTTGACCTTTGGCTCTCTTCTGCTCTGTTTGTGTCTCGTTTGCCCCAACCCAGCTCACACGGAAAAAAAAAAAAAAAAAACAGGCCATCTGGTAATGGATGAGGAACACCATTAATATACCAGAACGCATGTTTCGGTTTATCGTGGAAGGTGGGGGAATCGCCGTAACACCAGAGTGCGCCAGCCGCAGTGAGGAAATGCCGATGCCCCCACCTATTAGCGTGAATCTTGCTGAGATAACGACTCGCCGCAAAGCCTAAAAAAACGCCCAAACGCCTGCTCCGTCTCCTCGGGCTAACGAGATTTCCAAACATCAGGTTGCCCCTTGTCCCCAATAGTATCTGCCCGGATGTTACGTATTGATTTAATTTCGGAGGTCACTTTTCAGTACAGAGCACTTAAATGCCACAAACTTGTATACGTATACAAACTTCACAAACCGAATATCACCCATGCATCACAATCAGACAAATGATCCTCGGAAAAGTTGCACGCATCTTATAAAGTTTGTTCCCATACCTCATAGCAGCAGCATATTTTAATCCACGGCCTTGGCCTAAAGTCGCGTTGTTGCATAGAAAGCTCCTGTTGAAACTGTGCCAAACGTGACTTAAGAACTGAATCACTTAAAAATTCAGTATCAATCCATATCAATCATATATGGGTACATCATTTTCATCCCAATATACATGTGAAAGTGACACTAAGTATTATGTTAATGATTTGATACTTCCTTAACCAGAAGAAAGCCCACTTAGGATCCGCAGTAACACATCAGCCAAAACGTGTACATGTGACCCTGTCAACGATGTAAACAGTAGTAAAACTATTTACTCCAGGCCTGTGTGTGATTCGGAAAAAGAGTGTGTACTTGTGCGTGAAAGTTATCAGTTACTGGTTCAATTACAGTACGGTCAGTGGCTGAGTTAACTGTTTATTTGCCTCCTTTTGAGGTTTTCCGAATTTGTTTAAGGCACTGATATATCCACTATGAATTCTGTTTTCCAGATGCTCACACAAAATTACTTATATGCAGGCCTAGGTAAAATGCAGCCTTTGTGCTATACATAAACCAATAATGCAATAGACATTTTTTTTCAGTAGAATTATTATTTTTATTGCATTTAAAGGAAACCGTTAACATGCCTAAGTATAGGCCTGTTGCCAGAAAAGAAATCAATTGGTGCCATAAAACACTAATGGACAATGTGTCAAAATAAACGATTACCAAACGAATTAGGCCTATGCCAACGTTATTTCTACGGACATTTATGAAAACCAATTAGCTTTAGGTTTTCTTAAGTAAAAATAATAATACAACAGGAAACGTTTTAAAACAGTAAACATAAACAAAAACTTCACATAAAAACCCCACATAAAACTAGCAAAGAGAAAATGGGGAAGTTCTGTAAGCGCAAGTTCCCAGCAGCACAAAGCCGAGACCGGACTTCAGTGAAACATTTCTTTTCTCTCAAAAGTGAACAAAAGAACACCTACTCCAAGCCAACCGACCTCAACCCTGCTCAGAACACCAGCCCGATTTCAGAGATACCTTAATGGTAGTTAACGGTCTATTTATAAATGTGTGTTACACTTTACTGAGATGCACAACTAAACTCTTATACTCATTATCAAAAATAACCCGAGGCTATTCCAATACACGTGAAACGAACTTTTAGATATTTAACGCGCAAACAATATATCCACACACGACCTCTCTCACCCAACTTAACAGAACACCTAGGTTCACGTGGCGCCCCGATTTTTTAATAAACTGTCTCACGTAAAATTTACCCTTGCTTTTAGGTAAAGAAGTTAGCCAGCTGTTCATCGTTAACAATTAACAGCTCAGTACTTGACCACGTTTCCTTGACTCCGCCAAGAAAAACCTAATGATGACGTAAGCAATAAAGATTAAGATAATATTTTTAATATGGAGAGCGAAAATAAGATTGTTAAAGCTTTTTAAAGGGGAATTATAGGCTGCTTTTGGTTTTTGCCAAAAAAACTGCAAAGTGTTCGGTTGCCTTGTTTACGTTTCATGTTCAAGGCACACCGGCGTAACGGTGACACAGTGAGAATATCCCAGTGAGAAGCTTATATGCTTCTCAGTCACAAACAACTAATTGGTGTGACCCCATTTAGCAGCACGTCAAGGGAACGCGACTGCATAGACAATGTCAACACCTCCACAACTCATTATGGGCTAAAATTACCAGCATGTCACTAGCTACGGAACGCCTAATACTGGATTTATTTCTTAACGCCTTTGCTTGTGTGTGAGGTTGGGGAAGTGGATGGAATTGTGCATTGTATAACGTATACTTACTACTTGCCCTGTGCGTTTCTCTTTTTTTTTGCATGCGGACCATTATTAATTAGGGTTATTTAAATTATTTGTAGCTACGGACGTCATAGAACTTTGTTGCTTACGTGAGGGCGGTGACGTCACGGCCAGTGGCACCGCTGCGCCACATACCCACAGAGCTGCACCACGCTGTTTACTCCATTGGAAATGAGCGACATGAACTTCAAAGACGCACTGGGCTAAATCAGCTAAAACGCGTTGCGTCTACCTTTGATACTTAGTTAAAACACAATACGATTTCCCCCCACTTGCGTTAGTCGAACTGCACTTCATAAATCACCGCGTTCCCTATTGTGAAAGGAAGCTTGTTTTAAATTATTTAAAATGTAAGCTTCCCTTCCGAAATCGCAGGCAACAGCTACGTGACCTAGTAGCTAACATTATGTTGTGACGCTCATTTTATAGCATATCAGCGTTGCAATGCACTGTCACTTGAAGTTGCGTTTGTATCAGCCGTCATGTACTTGTTGTTTTAATGTTAGCTAGACCACTTGGCTTAATTTAAGTTACTATAAGTCCTTGAAGTTGTTGCTGACCTACCAATCGTTATGCCACCCCCTACCAGGCAACCCTGAAGTCAGCCAAGGGTCACTCATATGTGTGGGCGTGGCGGTGTGTGTGCGATGGGCGGGGCCACATGCAGACGGACACACCGCTACTTTTATAGGCCAATGCATACAACGCAAACACGTCTATCTCTGCAAACGAGGCGAATCACAATGGCAGAAATTCTAAAACCTAATTAGCATGCGCAGCATATTTGCCCTGCATACCTATTTTCTTAAGTACACATGTAGTGTATATTTAAAAAATTTAAACAAAGTATTTAAGTAAATTAGGGCCAAAAGTCTACAATAAGTAACATGCACTGGAAGGAGACGTGTCGGCATGCTTACAAAGAGCATTCAACATGTTATAAATATCGTATAAGCGTAAGATATTCTAAAATAAACAAAAACAGAAATATATCAGATCTCAGTTACGTGATGGTGTCAGTGATTACCAAGAATTCCAAGCTATTAATACCTTTGATGCTTGATTTACTCTACATCAGTGTTAAAATATTTTAAAAGTTTTCATAATGAGCTCGTCACTAATCAAAGGATTATGCGGTAATTTTTATGTTAAAGGTTTGTGCATCGCACCGGACTACGCGATAAATATGGATGCAAGCCCTCGATTCAGCAATCAGGACATGACTTGCACTCAAACGCCACTACCTCTAGTATTGTGAAGGAACGCTTCCACCGTCACGTCATACCCCAGGATGTTGCCTTCCTCAGACTATAAGTCGAGGAAGACAGCAGTTCATGAATGTACAAAAAACTCACAGTGAGCAACGAGTTTCTATCAGTAACGATTTTTAAGTGTGTGCGTGGGGGGGGGGGGGGGGGACTTAGAAAGCCCATAGATTAGCAGCTCTTCGTTTCAATGTCAGCATTCGCGGGGAAGAAGCAGACGGCATAACGAGACACAGGTGGATGCGTGACCACCGCTATATTCATAAACGGACATATCAGAAGGTCTAATGGGACGGAATACTGCGCGCAGAGAATTGTATCACAAGCCAGGCTCTACCAGTTGCTGTGCGCGGGCAAAAGAGTCGGACATTTCTTAGAGTGAAAACACGCAGAGCTGGGGAATAGAAGGCAGGTTTCAGTGATACCGGCTGTAAACGTTTTATTTTTAGAGTAATACGCAGTGGTATTCTTCAGAGTATCTCTCACATATCTCTCATAGTGAAAATTATCCATATACAACCATGTTTATTTACAATAATAATAATAATAATAATAATAATAGTTTTGAAATTAAACAGGCACCAGACGACACATTTGTTTACATTAATTATAAATGCCATATGTAGCCTTTTGAAGTTTTAATCCTGTAATAGTTTTATTTCAGTTTACAAAAGGAAGGTAGGGCGAATACGCTCACATCCGAAGTGCTAACATTTTCCACATCGTTAAGAAAATGAAAATTAATATTCCGATTCGCCATTTTCTGGACGTTTCTTGTCCGTTTAGAATCGTGGTTTTTCCAAGTATTTAGAGGGGTCTTAAAGCGGTGAAAATTGGGAGGGTGTGCATTTTACAATAGCAAGGTGCACGACACAGGAGACGTTCAACTGGCAGGCTTTCGATGAATTAAGTGTGGTTAGCAAACGCCTATCGCTTTCTGGCTAACTGTTTAAAGCAGGTCTTAACTCATATAGAGGACGTGCAGCCGAGGCAAAACCCAAACGCAGCCAGACTACGCTCTTCGCTGAGGGTCCGAAATGCGTACATCAAAATACTATATTCGGTGGATAGAGCACTCGTATTTTTCCACACAATATTTGCTGAATGCCCCGATACACTTAATTTCCGACATCCACATTTGCCCAATGTTCCATTTGAAATAAGAAACATTTTTTCTCGTAGTGGATTTTACGCTGCAGAAACTATAGTTGTGCATAAGATAGAACTATATATTTAGCAACATAAAATAAATGTACAAATATTGTTTAAATCTTTATATGATAAAACTTGTTTTTAAATCAAGTTATGCAGCCGTGCCAACTCACATAAAGGTGGCTGGATTGTGGAATTTCTGACACAACATATATATATTTTTAATACACAAATTAAGCGCATGTGTTTTGTAAAACATGACGTTGACTTCTTGCTGTCTTAATTTGCTGAAAACTAAAAGTTTCTGTAAGTTTAAAATCACGATAAGATCTGTCAAAAATTTAAACTTAATTTGCTGTCAAGAAACAAGCGAATAACAGTCACCGGTCTTGAATAACCTCGTTAACCCTCGCAATTTGCTGTGTTTTTGTGCATTCAGTAAGCGGGGGTCAAGATATGTGATGTTAAATCTGATGGATGTACACATAAAAGAAAGAAAAAAAAATCGAATTATTTAAAACTCGATTTATTTTACTGGATTATTTGTTACAAAATAATTTACCGTGTAGTGGTAACAACGTTATGGAAATGTTCCATTTGTTGCAATATATTCAAATTAATTTAAGTTCTGTAATCCACATGATTTTATTACAAATTCTGTTAACCAGCCGTAAGACTTACGTATGTCAGCTCGTACGCTCCTCATATATTTATTGGTATGCCTGCATGTGTCAGAATTGTATATCATGCCAATCCACAGCCGGGCATCAGAGACACACACGGACGTATCACGCTTCAACAGGACACACATTATATAAATCCCAAAATGACACACTACATAAGCAAGCTGGTGTGAAAAAAACCCGAATACATTTTTGTTCCTTTTTAAGCTTTTAATGTTGTACGAAATGTAAACAAACAAGTTGTTGTAAACTAAATTTTACATACGAACGCATTAATCCCATAAATACCGATTATTTCTAACATGTGATATGAGCCTTTTACATGCGGAGAGAAATTGAAAAATGTTATATACAGTCAGTTGTGGCATCTGCCAAGCCGATGCACAGATAGCTTTTACCTTTTTTTTCAATTACATAAACATTATGACACGGACGTTCAGGCCTTCACTATACGATTTATCGACATAACATGTAATAACAATTTACCGTACTGAGACTAGAACTCTGGACGAAAAGTTTGCACCGAATACAAAAGCACATTAATTCTAATGGTCGGTTAGATCGACGTGTATATTTTACAGAGTAATTCACATTTGGTACACATTAGCTATTAGATCCATTAAGAATGTTTATCGCATTCTTTAATCCATTATTATCATTTATCCATAAATCTAGGGACCACATTTTCACAACTTCATTTAAATTGCGATATAACTATTTACAAAATGACATCTTACATATTTAAACAAGTGAATCATTATGTACAAAGCAGGTTGCGCGACCTGCAGATAACATGCAGCTTTCAGATCGAATGTAGTCTTTTGTATCCTATAAAGTTGTAGACGGTCTAGTCCCCCGTTAATGTCCCGTTCACAGCTCGCTAAACGCACCGGGCCACCGAAGAGTCCTCCACGCGGATTCCAGATTTACTCTGCGCTGTTCTAATGCATTCTGGGCAGTCCTAATTCTGCAGGCTTGCTTTTTTTTGTTTTTCTTTAAAAAATGCTTAAACGTACCATTCGTTAAAATTTGACGACAGTGCGCTGTGGCTGGTCGCATGGTGCACCGTCGTGGAAGCGGGCGATATCGAGCTGCTCCCTGCGTTCTCTGTAGACGGAGACACGATCGTTGGGGGCGTGGATGACTCATACCCTGAGCTGGCCGCGGGCGACGGTTGTGACCCTTGTGTGGAGGATTCGTGGACCTGCAAAATACAGGGATTGCGTATCTTCAAAGTTCTAATTTGTACAACTCTTGTATAATTAAGGGGGATGGATATTCCCTTATTTCTGAAGCGTGGAATACATATTTTTTTTTTTTTAAAAAAAGGTAGGGACTCGGCAAACATGGGATTAAAAACAACAACGAAACGCACAAAACCTACAGACAATAATAATACAAACATCTATCCAGAAACAACATTATATAGAGTCCCATAATACAGCAGCAATTTTACAATATCACACAGTACATGCGTTTTTATTATGCATGTAAAAACCCAAACATGACTGTTTTAGTTATGTTTACACGGACGCGAATAAATCAGACAATGCACCCACACGCAGGGAGGCGAAACTACAGGGATGAGTCGGTTTTGTTTACCTTCATGTGTTTTCTGAGGGAGCTCGGATGGGTGTACGATTTATCGCACATCTTGCAGAGGTACGGTTTGTCCGACGTGTGCACGTGCATGTGTTTCTTGCGATCGCTGCTGTTTGCGAAGCGCCTGTCGCAGCCCTCGTATTCACATTTAAACGGTTTTTCACCTGCCACAGAAATAAGAATTATTCTAAAACAGTTTGAAGAGGAAAACAGTAATAAAACGATGCTAAAAGTCGAGCCTTCGTAAACAAAAATGGCAATGATCTGCAATGCCTTCATTGTATATCAAATAAACAAGGCCAAATTTACATTTTAAATTGTATTGTTGCTGATTGTTAAATTTATCTTCATATTTTTTTTATTTTTATGCAACATTTCTGTCGAAGATTTTGCCTTTTTAAATTTTAAATTTCGTACATTGCAACGCATGCATAAAATTTTGCGACTAAATGCTCCAACTTCACAAACATGGTCTACATGTACCATGCCAATATCTGGTCTAATTTTTCTACTTGAAACGTAAAACGTAAACGTAAAACATGCTTCAACAACAACAACAACAAAAATACAAGTTATAGGATCCCCACCGCTGCATACAGCTACTGCACGAACTTCATTAACAGCGAATTAATTACGTACATTATAAAATAGCAACAATATGTAATCGACTGATTTCTTACCAGTGTGGGTTCTTTTGTGGATTTTCAGGTTTTCGGATCGCGCAAACACTTTTCCACAGCCGGGGAAAGGACATGGGAATGGTTTTTCTCCCGTGTGTACCCTTATATGATTTACTAGTTTGTACTTGGCTTTAAAAGGCTTGCCTTCCCGAGAACACTCTTCCCAAAAGCAGATATGATTCGATTGTTCTGGGCCCCCAACATGTTCCACAGTGATGTGCGTCACAAGCTCGTGCATCGTGCTGAAAGTTTTGTTGCAAGACTTTTTGGGGTTGGCCAGTTGCTCCGGTTCAATCCATTTACAAATAAGTTCTTGCTTTATCGGTTGCCTCATATATCGAAAGAAGGCCCCCGCACCGTGGTGTGCTGCCATGTTCATATTCATCGCGCCATAGCTGTGCAACTGGGTCGACGCATAGTGGTCGGACCGTGGGCTGGTAACCTGGCCATACTGGTCTGCCCTGCCGTACATGTCCCCGGAAAAGCCAAGGCGCATTTGACCGTTGACAGGGGAGCCATGCGTGGCCGCCTGCTCGTGAAGTCCGGGAAACAGAAGATGTCCCGCGGCATCGGTGTGTCCGTGGGGCCCCGCGAAACTTCCCGCTGCCGAGGCGAACAGACTGTGCTGCGCGCTCGCAGCGTCCCCGAATCCCCTGTTTCGGAACAGAAAGTCCCGAGTGGAATTGAAAGCCGCGGTGGAGTAGGAGCTCACATGAGAGGGGTGGTGGTGATGCCCCAGTGCAGCGGCGGCATACCCGGGCGCTTGGGAAGAAAATGCAGTTTGTCCAGAAGCTAGGTCGTGGGTACCGTGGTTGATTTTGAAGGCACCCATGCCATCAGCAAACGGGTTGATCCCCAGTCCCACCTCTCGCTCGGTGACTTCGCCTGTTGAGTGATGTCTGGCGGAGCCGAATGTAGTCACTCCTATGGCAGGATATTGTGGTCCTGCGTCCAAGAGCATCTTCACTGTGCAGCTGGGACTGCAAGGAAAATCAAGCCTCGCTTAGGATTTTTTTTGCCTGGGCAAATGCGAGACCTAACTGAAGGTTGCAAACCGAGTATTTATTTTTTCAGTGGTTTGAATCTGCCTTAATACCACTGCTCAACTGCAGACGCAAATCATGTACAATATTATTTTTTTTGCGGTTTCTCCTCCTGTGGAGAAACTTTCACCTCCTCATCCAGGCGGTGAGCTCGAGACTGATAGCGGCAATCATTCCTGCAGATAAATGAATTGAAAATACAACACCGTCCCCCTTGATGAATGGAGAAAGAGGGGAGATGTCACGTGAGGTCCTACTTGCCTTCCCATTCGAGAACGACTTTCCCCCTACTTACTCGCACTCATCAACTACAGCTTACGGTTTCTTACTTCAGTCTGATTGGACGATGCATTATCAATCGCAGGTATTGTAAGGTAGTTAAGGGGGATACTGGTTAGTAGGATGAGCCACAACATAAAATGTGACTAATATTAAGCGAGACTATATACGACATACACCAAATGAACGGGTTTTAAGCCTTACTTCAATATATACGTATATTCGTACGGAGAAAGTGCATTGTGTTTTTGGTGACTTGTTTTGAGTACCGATTTCCTAAAATTTACCCACACCTAGAACGAGAGTACATCATTGTTTTTGGAAGAAAAGTAAGTAGCTGACTTTATGGCAAAAAAGCTCTCAGTAGTTTGTGGTGTATAGGATCACAATATTCCGGTTTGCCAAATTGCCCCCCTCCCTTGAAAATGCCTGTTTCTGTGGTACAGTGGCTGTCTGTGGTGATAAATGACCACTCGAGAAAGACGTTTGAATAGAAAATTGTTCATTTTAAATTCACAATTCAGTTCTTGTCAAGTTGATTGTAATCTTTCAGAAACGGAGTTACATTTGGAGGGTAAGCGGCGTCTTTGTTGTTGACCGGTATTTTGGTTTCCATAGAAAATTCATTTAACGTTAGGCGGGTGACGGGGAACGACGAGCGGGACACATTTTCAACAGTCAGCTGTGGCTAAAAAATACGTAAAAGTAACTTGTGTTCTACGGATCATGGGGGAGTGAAAAGATCTAATTTTATATTCAGTGCGCATTTAAAATACATACAAAAGCCACCGTGTAGAAAGACACGCATTTCACCTCATTTAGTGTTGTAACATTTTGAGCAACTTTCAAAAAAATAGAACAGTGACCGTTTTCTACAGTAAAGTATTGTCATAGGTGAAACGAAGGGTTGTTTGTGAAAATTTACAAAGACTAAATTACGGAAGATGCCTTCTGACATATAACTAACTAGGTGACACATGGATCTCGTGTGTATCTAGAACATTTACAATGTGCATACCGCATTTTTAACCCAATCCATGCATTGCAGACGCTTTTCCCAGATGTTGTAGTATTTTTTTTACACTCTACTACACATACACAAATATGTATATGATTTGCTAATCTATTTTGCAGATAAATAATGATTCTGGGTGGCTCAGTTTAATCAGCTTATTGAAACGCAACAACAATTCACATCCAACATAAAATTTGTTCTGTTTGTTGTAATAAAAGAAAACGTTTAAGGTTTCTTAAGGTTTTTTTCCGTTCGTCCGCTGGAGAAAAAAACGGGCTTCTGAAAGTTGCTGGTTGTTGGAAATTCGTGGCTCGCGCTGCAGGAGTTCAAAGACACAGGCAAAGTCCTGACAGGCAAGACGGTAAAATACACTCCTGACTGCATGTTTCTACTACATGACACATTCCCAAAATGGCTCCAGAAATCCGAAAAGGAGAAGCAGTGGATGTATATATGTGTCTAGTCTCGGTGGAAGTTTAAGCCACCTGGATCAGAAAAAAATCTGGAAGACGTTTTCAACAGGTGGAGGATCGGTAAGCATTTACACGTGCTGCAGTGAACGGGTAAATGTGACCTCTGAATATTTTTTCACATGGTGTAAGAAAATGTCTTATGAAGACTGGGAGTAATGATTCGTTTGCAGGCCAGATAATGCATGCCAGAAAAATAAAGGCTCTGCTTCTTTGTGGAAGCATGTGCTGGATTCCTGTTTTAAACTCCATAACCAAAAGCAACGGGAAAACCTGGCCAAAACCAGAGAAAAATGGTAACAGTAACAATGACTGTGATGCAAATCTGACTTTACTGTAATATTTAAATGCAGTTACATGAGTTGTGCGTAACAGTGTATTAGAAATACCTGTCTGTAGTTTTGCTGTTTTCATTCAATAGGACACGCTCAGATGGCGTTTATTGTGTATATTTTATTCGTCTTCACTAACCTTTGACCTGAAGGAGAACACACGATTGTGTTTTCTTGAGACACGCTTCTTTTGAGATATTCGGGAAAAAAATCTGACGAAGGAAAACATTCGCCTTAGAGAAAATACTTTTGACTGGATTCAATGGGGGCGCTGTAGTTTTAAACAAAATAATGAAACCAAGCAAGATTTCCCTGAGATGCTGTTGAAAGCAGCTGTGAACCGCTACAGTTTAATACAACGGCTATTTAAAATATATCCTCGGCGATCTGTCGTATTTCAAACGTGTGTTTGCTTAGTTATGACGTCTGTGACACGGCGTTGTCACCGAGTGCGTCTGACAGGTCAATCCCTTTAAAAAACCTCCAGAGAAGTATATGATTAATCTCCCTCAATATACACAGTGTCGAGTGTACGTAAAATGGGGTGGGGGAGAATATACAGAACTTGACTAGTATTTATCAGGCTGTTTCTGCGGTCCATTGTGTCTTCTCCCAGATTAGTGAACGTAACCCTCACGTAACCCACATGATTGCAGCGTATAGCGATGGAGGCAAAATACATCTACATTAAAGTGCAGAGGTATAGTTCATTGTGAGAACCAAAACTATACGATGCTAACGTGAACGGTTTATATAACCGTAAAAAATATAGCTTTGTTACTAGTAGCGAACTTCAGCATGGCAGTTCAATAAACGGCATACAAACTGCACGACTTCGGTATAGGATTAATTTAACTGATCACCTCTCTCCATTAAAATATTATCATGGATAATGTTCTTGCCATTTGTGATTTTAAAATAGAAAATGTGACTTTTTATAAAGTAAGAACATTTGAAAATAATATGCAAGGTACCAGAACATAGACTGAAGGAGAATGGTTATTGCAACTCAACATTGTCAGGTACTATGGTATAACCTTCAGGTAATAAAATATTGGGGCAACCATCTTTTAAGGGGACTGTTTTTTGTATAGCGTTTACTTACACATTGTTCTAACAGAACAACAAATCTTGCATAAAAATCGCGCCGCAGCAGCGCATCGGATACATAAAACTTTCCCGTTTTATTTTCGTGACAGTCAAACGTCCAGAGTTCCAGTTTAAACAGGATTCTTCTGGGAAGGAATTTGTTGAATCTCTAGGTAAGAACATTTTAAATCTTATATCAATAAAAATAATGTAAAATATCTATTTTTGCACATCCCTCCCCCGTGCGTATAAGTTTATATATGTGGAGTCAGAAGTTTCATTATAATACGATTATGCAAAACGGTTAATGAGTAATATGAATATTAATAATAAACAACTTGTGACTATGGCATAAACACAAATCAGAATGTATTAAACTGCACTATTTTGCATACGGGGTTGATTCAATTTTACGAGTATTCAAAAGCGTTCCATTTTAATTTTTAATGTATATATCCATACATTCCACAGCTCAAATAATTTGTAACTTTTTAACAAAGGAGAAAATGTTTAGATTTCCAGTTAATCAATACGTTTCCCGGAGAGCACTCTTGAAAAGATATTGCATACATTACTTTCAGTATAAACGCATAAATGAAGACAAGCTGCTTTGAAACGCTGTACCATGATTTAAGTTTATTAAAGTTAATTTTTCTCTCGCATTCTCTCGTAAAACTCATATTCCTTCCTTTAATGCTTGAACATCTGGTAAGTCATCTAGTTTATGGTTCAACCAAAGAATCTGATTAACCATTCATTCATATTTAAACATTACTGTAAAGTTATTTACACATTATACCAATCCTACCAGTGTAGATGCAAATATTTGGTTGTGCAGCGCGTATATGGGTGTGCTGTGCTTTGAGACATATAATGCGACATTAAAATACCTCTGATTATTTATGCCGAAGTATTACGCTTGGTGTGTTGTTTTACTTGCTTAGTTGCATGATTCTATTTTTTGGCGTGTTTTTGGTTTGGCTCGTATTCGCTAACTCCTCCTCTTGCTCCTTAGTTACTCCCCCCCCCCC
>JAODKM010000042.1:4963608-4984110 GCA_026780845.1 Petrocephalus sullivani
TCCCACCACCACCACTACCACCAACACCAACACACACCCCCTTCAAGCATTTGATCTGTTCAGACTCTGGGAATAGATCTGACAGAGCCTTTGTATAAAATACCCTCGATGATGACAACAGGTCCCTCGCGTTACTTGTACCCGGCAGCGTTATCGGCGATGCTCTGCTTAAATATAAAAGAAAAAAAATATATCCTGTAACAAGGACAAGACTTTCTGAAAAAAGTAACGGCCGACCATACCGGAGACATTGTTTTGTGAACAAAAATATCAACTTTTTTCACTTTGTATTATTGTCGATTGTTATATAATTAAAATATATATAATCGAATTGAATAATGCATTTTACTTAGATCGACATTTCAGCTCATAGGAGAAAGTTTATTTGGTTTCTCTGAAAAGCGAGAATTAGTGAGTATTTCCCGGCTCATATCGCTTTGCTCCGAAATGCAAGCAAAGTCTACAGCTGACTCATTCCTTAAACAGTTATATAATATCAACTTCGCAACACTAAGTAAACGTTTGGAGGCTTCGAGTTAAAAGTACAATACCCTTTGCATAACAACAAAAACAGTCTCTTTTCTTACGACGCCCGAGGCTCGGCGCAGGCGCTTTGGAAGCTCGCTGTCACTAAAACATTTTTCTTCGCCTTCGAAACTGTCACAAGTGACGTCAATCATTGAGCTCCGACCAATTACAGCGCTCGGTGATTGTTCGGCTCCACGGGCTGCAGCGCCGACCATGAATCTCTATTCAGTGTTTCAAAGCGTCCTGCTGCTGCCTCTTAACCGAATGGGATTCCACGTAGGCATCGAGATAGAATCAAAACTTTAGAGTTTTTTTTCTTTTTTTTTTTTTTTACATATTTCTGTTGCGATTAGAATAGATTTGTCATCATCATTATTATTTTGCCTGCTGTCAAGTTACTCTAAAATTAGGAATAATGAGTCTGGATGCTTTGGGAAGCCCGGTTATGGACCCTGCGTTTTCCAAACGGAACACAGCGCTGAGATTAGTTGACTTGGCAGGGGCTCACCACCATCACCATCAGCACCACCATACCCCTCAGAGCGTGACAGGCATCCCGGGGCTCAGCAACCATCCACACTCAATGGCTCACACGCTCCCCGGGGAGATTACTGCAGAACCCCGCCTGGGGCCGAGTCCATTCGGGCCAGAACACATGGGGCACTCCGCGGCCCTCAAAATCGGCCCAGCCCATCATTACCCCCATCACCATCACCACCACAATCATCATATGCCAGGCCACAGTGAAGTTGTCTCCAGTCAAACGGGTGCCTTTGGCCCAGTGCAGGCTGCTTCTGTCCCTTACTCCATGTCTCACACGGCCCAGGCACTCTCGGCAGGTAGGGATTTCCTCATTCGAAGAGATTTGACAGCTCCAACCATGCCGGGGCTGATCGACCACTCTTCTGGTGCATCTTCTCACCACGGAATGTTTGTCTCAGCAACAGGTAGCTATCCTGGACACTATGGTCATCACCCCGACGCTGGAAACCATTCCCTCTTTCCTCGACTCCACCACGAGCAGCCATCTAACGGAGCGCCAGGTGGCCAAGCGTTGAATGGACAAATGAGGTTAGGAATACCTGGAGAAATGTACGTTAGGTCTGATCACATGAGTCAAGTGGCAGGTTCAAGGGCTGATTCGTTTGCTGCCTCGACTTTGCACAGCTACGGCGGCATTAGTTTAAACATGAATCTTAGTGCTCATCATGGACCCGGTGCCTTCTTCCGTTACATGAGGCAGCCGATCAAGCAAGAACTTATTTGCAAGTGGCTGGATCCGGAACTCGCCGCGAAAAAGCCCTGCTCGAAAACTTACAGCACCATGCACGAGCTAGTCACGCATGTGACTGTGGAGCACGTCGGGGGACCGGAGCAGGGAAACCATATCTGCTTTTGGGAAGAGTGTCCCCGTGAAGGAAAACCGTTTAAAGCCAAGTATAAACTAGTAAATCATATCAGAGTTCATACTGGCGAGAAACCGTTTCCGTGTCCGTTCCCCGGCTGTGGCAAAGTGTTTGCAAGATCTGAAAACCTTAAGATCCACAAAAGGACCCACACAGGTCAGTGATTATTTTCATATTTCGGCGTAACGTGTTTTATAATATGCTAGGTTTAATTATTGTTAATAAAAACGGACAGACCATTAAACAGTACTTGCTCCTTCAGCATTTACTTTGGTACAATACGAATGCAATTCGTTCTTTACAAATCCGTCTTTGATAGAGTACTCGGATGTTATTAATAATTTCTGCTGCACCAGTAATTCAAAGTCCCGTTTTATTTTAATAGTACAAATCTGAATTATGAATAAAATATACATATATGTTTGATTAACTGCAGAATACATTTATTATCAGTGTTGGACTAGTAAGTCTTCAGGCTAATGTATCCTATAGCAATATTGCTAGTAGTTATTTAGAATGTTTATTATTGCGAGACAAATTGTATTGAATTTGGTGAAAGTCTGTTGCGGTATTTGAACAACTGACGTCCTTGTTTATGATTCTTAAATATTTTGTTGATGGTTTATCATAACACGATACTTCATGCGGCCTAGCAGTTTTCTGTCTCGTAGAAATTAACGAAAAGTAGGAATTGCTGGCCTTACCTCTTTAATTACAATTATCCGCTGTGCGCCATTCTTTCATGGGACTGCCGTCCTGCAGGATTAGCCTTTCCACATAAGACTAGATGCTGTATCGATGCTTTTCTGAACACGATTTGGTGAAATGAGTGGACGGATTTTTAACCATGGGGGCCCATATTTTATTTAAATTTTGATTAATACGGAAGATACACAAGTTAAATTGTATATTAGCGCACGTTTATTTAATTTGCACACGTGTTTCATTTTAGCAATGGGATGTAAACAGACACAGACACACACACACACGCGCACACACTGGACACCAGAAAAAGCACAACAGCGCATTTCCCCCCATGTTGCGTGTATAGCTAAATATTCCGAGTTTGATGATATACGAAATCATTATTCCTACGTGCACCACTACTGTCTGTTCTAACGGCTATGCAAACTTAAAACACACATGTTCCTGGGGAGGAAAGCGTTAAAGGGGCAGCAACAAGGCCCATCTGAGCAAATACAGTGAAACTACAGCTGTGCATTCAGAAGGGGGCAGTTACCTATTAAAATAAACGTATATTTATTTTCCTATGAGTACGCTCATTTCAATTTATTTTATTGATGTGTATCGATATGTGACTAATAACCACCATAACTACAATAACATAGAGCCAACGTTATATGCTGCAATACAAATTACGTTTAAGAGTCTTCTCGAATAATTTAGGAAAGCCTCATAAATATCGTCGTACATCAATATACAAACACGTTACCATATTCATACGTTTGTTTGCTTATGCTTGTATCTTTATTTATACAGTAAACCAGAAGGAAACCTTGACAAAGTTTAAAGTATTCCCATGTGGACTATACGAGATGTTACTTATCATCTCTAACAAAAATAATAGCGTCAATAGTCACAATAATAATTTTGACAAATACAGAAATGTATCAGGTCTCTTAAAACGACATTCATGTTTTTATATTTAAATTAACAATACATGAAAGGAAAGCGACGTGCTGCAGATGTATACCAGATATACATTTTCGGTTACTTGCTGAGGGCTAGTTTTCTTTTGTATTATTTTATTATTATTCTTTTTTTTGTCAGGGGAAAACCGCTCCTGTCTCCTGCCACATTCAGAGGCAACGCAATCTCTGTTTCTATAGATAAGAGCGTCCCAGGGGTGCCCTACTTACAACTCGCTTGTACTACACTAATATCCCTGATAGGCTGTCTCAACAGAACATAAGGTCAAGGCGCAAATGTAATTAGACAACAGTTTTCAGTATTTTCATATATTCCTCAGGTAGACCACAGTCATAAAAAATGGCGACTTCCCTAACTGACGTTCCTACCGTTTTTAGGGAAAAAAATTATTTTCAAAGTGATTGTATTTTTAGTAGTAACAAGAAAATACATTCGCACATAGACATGACAATGCACTAGGCCTATGTTGCAATTTTATCCTAGGCCTTAATTAAATTAAATATATTTAACTTACTGTTACATTAAAAATAACTTTTAAGCTGATAAACAATTGCACTTTGTCTTTCATTTTAACTATCGGCTAGTTGCTAAGCTTGGTGCGCACCAAAATAAATAACAAATAAATATAGGCCTAGGCCTATATGTATATAAAATAAAATAATTTAATGAGCATTAAAGGAAAACTATTCCTTTTTTGTTACGAAAAATCCAGATTAAATCCAAACAAAAACCATGTTGGATCGATAAATGTAAATGAAATATTATGACGATATACATTTTGCCATGTGCCATAGTAAGGCATTGGAGAGTGCTGTATGCTGCAGCCGCGCGGAGCCGGAGCGCACCTCCTGTTGAGTTTCAACTGAGACCTTTTCTTTTGGATTCTAAAACGGATGCCGCATTCTTCTAGGAATTTTAGCAGTAATCTATTATTATTGTTGCCGCTGCTGCCGTCGCTGTTGTTAACAACGACTATACTATTATTATTACTACTACTACTACAACAACTAGTACTACTAACAACAACAACATCAATAATAATCCGCATTGTGCTGAAAATGGCAAACAAAACTTGGACCAAAATTTCTAATTCTGCACAGTTTTATGTTACGTTTTCTGTCTTCTCCTTGCAGGTGAAAAGCCTTTTAAATGCGAATTTGAAGGATGTGACCGACGCTTCGCCAACAGCAGTGACCGAAAGAAGCACTCGCACGTGCACACCAGCGACAAGCCTTATAACTGCAAAGTGAGAGGCTGTGACAAGTCGTACACGCACCCGAGCTCCCTGAGAAAACACATGAAGGTGCATTGCAAGTCCCCGCCGCCGAGTTCGGGCTACGAATCCTCGACTCCCTCTCTGGTTTCCCCTGCTTCGGACTCCGGTCGAGACCCGGCCTCATCCACGCACTCCGACGCGCTCTCCTCCTCCCAAGGCGCCAATCTAAGCGAGTGGTACGTCTGTCACAGCTCTGGAGCGAGCGGCACCCAGACCCCACCCAGCAGTTCTTCTTCGCCGGAACCAGAGAATGGTTCTCCTTACAGAAACCGCGAACCAAGAGATACGTTTTGATCATACCGATCTTCCTGAAAATATTATGAACGCTATTTAAGTATTCATGAGACGAATGGGGACGAGTGGAGGAAAAAAGACACTACGAGGAGATAGTGATTTTTAAAAATCTAATTTCCGAAATAATTAGTCTAATTTATAGACGCATATTGGAAAAGCATGAGGTGATTTCTCAGATTAATTAGGCCAAATTGACCAAACAATTAGATGGACAGTAACCTCGGCATCAATGAAATACTTGTCGTAAGATTGTTGCTGAATTTAATGTAAATTATGTTTCCCTTTCAACATTTCCATAATAATTTATTTTCATATCTGACGTGATCATTTTTGTATCATCGAACCAAAGTGTTTATTGATATGTTTGTATATCGGTACATGGTGACGTTATTATGTGTACTTGTGTATATGTTTTAAAACACTGCCTTTTTGGTCGTTTGGAAGAATATTTTTTATGGTTTATAACTGGTTTGTATATACAATAATTATAAAATTTAATAGTTTGATGGTCGACCACAAGAAATTTTCTATATTCCCTCATAATAAACTTTCCGTGTATCAGTCTACAGAAAATGCTTAAATTTGGTCGAATGTATATTTCTACATCTGCATTTAATCGATTATTGTTGAAAAATCGACGTGGCATTTTGTGCTTTTGTAATACTTTGTTAATTCCAATATTTTACGACGTAAAATAACCAGTAATTCCACCAGTCTATGAACGTGTACCAAACTGCCTTGTACTTTGTCGGTATCTTCAATAAACCTTGTTTTTTTTTACTGTGTTCGCATTGTAAAACGCAATTCCTGGAGAATAAACATTTACAGTAAAGAACAATAGTATCAAAACGAAACAAAATGTAAAGTATTTTCTTATTTACTTCTTTGTCTGTGGAGAAGGTAAAGACAGCTGTAAGTCATAAAACATACGCGCCGGTCTGATGACTTTGGAAATACGTATCAACTGTGAAGATATATTAATAATCCATTCGTTTTCCTCTTGTAAGGCTGGCACAATGAAAATAACCCCATTTTGACCCCATTTGGCTAGACTACTCGAGACTAACGTTTTACTTTTAGAAGGGATATAGTTTGCAGTTGTATGTCGTTAATGCTTCTTTCAGCTGTCGTTCTGAAGCTTCCCGGCACAGTTTAAACCCGGCCGCAGAGAAAAGTGCTTTAGAAGTGACCTGCATCGGCCAGGCTTAAAGACGTAACATTACTTCGAAAGTGTTCGTTCGACTTCAAAGACCTTTGGCAACAGTGCATCTTAAGGCACCGGTTATTTGTTTTGGTATGTGATGTATGACGTTCAATTAATTTTGCGTGTTGCTTGCGCGGAGACGCATGTATAACAACGTTACAATAAATTTCATTCGTAAATGCCCCGTTTTCTTCTTATAGAATACCCCATTTATTCTCAAGGTAATCTGCAGAGACAGATGAAAAGAATATTTCTCATCCAGACTTCAAAGATCTTTTTTCTTTTTTTTCCCCACAAAGAAGCGATTCTTCGCAACGGTGAGTCTTCATGGTGAGTTAGTATTTCTATGGCAATAGGCAAGCTCCGAACCAAGCGACATGGGACTGAGTCTAGACACAGAGGAGAGAGGGCAAAGTAAAGGAATACTAACGGCCCATGGGGTGGCTTTTGCAGATATATATTTATGTATCAGCCAGACTCCGGGCTTTTCAATTAATATCCAGTAAACATCGACAGCAAGAACAAAGCGAGCGTCATGCAAATGCAGTCGCGTTGTTCCATGCGGCGCAGATACAATGTCGTCATACAAAAAAAAAGTTCAATGAATTCAAGTGTCTGTAACTTTTGTTTTCTGTTTTCTGTCAAACTTCGATGAAGCATTTTGGGTGGACGGACACACTCTGCATATATATTAGTTGCGTATTATATTAACGAGATTAATAAAAAGAATTTAGTTCCATTTTTATTACCTTGTTTAAACATAAATGAACGTACAGAAATGTGCGAATATTTTAGAATGGGTTCAAATGCATGCGTGATTGGATGTGAAACTATTGTACTTCGCATGTAATTAGAATGTAATTAGAATTTTCGCTTTTTTTTCTCTTATCTGTATATACATGTACAATAAATTCAACTAGGCTAATTTTGTACCATCGCACCGTTTCGTCATTGGAATTAGCGATGCATTTGAAATGATAACGCACGCAATCTCTGATGGATGCTGACTGATCACATAAGTTTTGAGTTATTTTTTAGTAATTGTCTTGTTGTTGGTTTTATCCAAGTACCCTAATGAATAGGAGCAGAATAAACACGGACAAAAAAATAAGCAGGCCGTTCATTTCTCTGTAGTACCAACACTTGTGGGTTAATAAAAAGGGACGATTCGCTCTCAATTGAAGCGAGTAGTCTTTGAAGTGGGAGTTATTATCTCAGGAATTCTTGCCTGTCGTCTGAACAACGTTGACGGCACGGAAAGAATTCTTTGTCATCGTTTGTTCCCATCTACTGTTGAGACGGCTCCCCCGTTCATTCTGTACCGTATTAACCGAATAGAAGGGGAAAAAGTAATGCGACCATTTTGAAATTAATTACAAAATATATTACAGGGAATACGTTACACGCCAGAGAGGTGCACGTACATGCTAACCTAGGTTATGCAAATATGCAGCTTACAGTACGTTCGAATGTACACATCAGGCACCAGTGACCGGCGGTGGGAGCTTAGATGGTATATTCGAGTATTTTTTCTAATGCGGCGCTTAGTAGAATCAAGCATGGTTTCAGACGTGTTTCTAATCCTCAAAATTAATCTGTAATGCGCCGTACGTCTGTATTTCTGATGTAGTTATAACATGTATATTAGCTTATCTTTAGCGCGAGATGAGGACATCCTTGTTCATAACTGTCAGGGAAAAAGGTCGTTTGGGCTTCATGTTGAGAGACGTGTGGCCATCATTAATGGTCTTTTTATTGACTAAAGCTTTTCTTTTTCACCTTCGACAAAAGCGGTTTGACGAGACCCATACCTTGCAGGCTCGTACCATGGGCCACATTCCGTCTTGGTAGTTTATAAGACGTTAATTAAAATATCTTCAAGAAAGAAGCACTTAAATGCAATGTATGGACACGAATTAATACCTTATGGGGGAATAAATGTGGCAGCTTATTATCGGAACGAGATATAAAGACCGAAATTAGACCTATATTAGATTAAATATTTTATGTTAAATTATAATATATGTTATTAAACGGATAATCAATAGAATATGTCTAATCGATAACAAATCAATAAATCATTATGCATACTAATTACTAATATGGAAAAAAAAACTGATGCATTCCTCCAATGTCGAGAGATGACATGCATACTCCGTTTATGAGGAGAATATTAATATGGCATCTTAACTGGTCGTTTTTGCTTACATCACAGCAAACTTTTTTTTTCTCCACCGGAGAATTTTAGCAGTTATCGAACATTCGCAGATAGAGTTGCAATTCGATTTTGGCGGCTGCATCAGGCCTGTGGCACTGAAACTGTTCTCGCTGCTGTCAGACATCCACCTCTCAATAAAACAGCGCTAGAGGGATTTGCCCACGAACATGGAATAGATTTTGTTTTTTTCTGCAGTCGCGATAAATCTTATGCTTAATGAAGAACTGGTGATTAGTTCAGGGCGAAGATTAAATACCAGTTCTTAATCATGTGCAATGTAAATAAAACGTATATTAATTATTTGCAAGATACACTCTTTACGTTCTAAATATCAATTACCACAGTGCTATTCCAGTATTTTAGTATGCATTTGTAGGCCTGCTTCCTAGCAGTATAACGGTACCTTTCAGAGTAGTAACTGAACACTAAGTCTTACTTGAAGTGTGAAATATCATTATATTGTAAAATAATAGAAGCGATAATCCTACTTCCGGACACTGTCCTGCTTTATTTAACAAGGCCCTTTAAATAGGGGATTAGCGGATCCCAAGAAAAGCTTTTCTGTTCCCTATTCATTCGTTTCCTTATGTTATAATTGCAAGACACATCGTCTGTTCAAATACTATGCAAGATGTATGCGGACAGGTGCAGGATAATACTGGAGATGTGCATAAAAACATATATCGAATATTTGAAAAAGCAAATTAATTTTCTCGAATGAAGAGGGGGTGTAATTGTAAGGCGGCCCATACGGCTGTATGTGCGTTGCTCTATAAAGAGCTGGCAAACATTTCAAATATTTGCGTACGTCATACAAATTTCTTATTTGCCCAGTGTGAATATATTTTTAGTAGTTACTACAATCATGTAAATTAATGTAATAAGACATGCCGGTCCTGTAAGGTTGTCTAAACAGAGCAGATTTTACAAGAAAAATAAGTATATACATTACACATGAAAAAAAAAAAAACTTAAATAAATATTGAATTATCTGAAATGCATTAAAGTTGTAAATATATTTGATAATTTTGATAAATTACAATAACAATTAAACCAAGACATTCGGGCACATATGAGTACGAAGGAAATATCAATATTTTATTAACGCTGCCTTTCGTCATTGTAAATGACTGAAGAACAACTGGCCAGAAACAGACAGTGTTTTCTAGCGATCCAGTGCTCCGTATTGTAAAGGCTGCACGCGATTCGGCAGTTACACATCTCTGCAGAGGCCGCCGTGTCGTGCAGAAAAGTGGCAGATGAATCACCTGCTCGCTGCTGAAACGTCACGAAGGCCTGCCACAAAGGTCATTCGCCAAAGTCCGGCATTCCATCTATCAAAGAAAATGCATAACATCATTTTATAATTGCCAGATGTAGCAAAAATGACCGGCACGCCAAGGTAAAACCGATATTCTTCAATACGCATACATATATTTGTACGCACCTTTGTCAGATAAACCAAACTATTATATATTTTTATTTTGACATTAATTGCGTTAATGTCATTGCAGTCTGACGGAAGATAAAATTATTGTTATTACTTTGAGACGAGATTCCGAGTTGTTGTCCATAAAGTAAAATAGTTCTGTGATCTGGATTGAGAATAACATTATATCTCACATAATCAATATGATTCTCTGTGTTGTTATTTAATAACCAGGAGAGCAGCACGTTATGCTTTCATTAGCATCGCAGCCCGCTCGGAGCTTCCCAGTGTCTGCACGGGCTCTGGCGGCTGTGTAACAGCGGGGTCCTGTCAAGCGGAAGGATTTCAGGAAGAGAAGAAAGTTACCCCGTGCACCATCAAAGCGCGCGGGCGAACTCTGCTCTGCCGAAGCCACTTTCCCGTAACGTGACGGGCATGCGAAAGAACACCTAATGTCATCAAATACCGCACAACGCTCACCCCAAGACAAATGCAAACACTGCGACTCTGAGTGCACGCGATGGCGATGACAATCATTTCGGCCATGTTAATGAATTTATCAATAAACGACAAGTCATCACATCAGCACATTTCGAGTGTCCCACGACATCTCGATACCCAGATAGCTTAATTAAATAAATAACTTGTAGCACCAGATTCCCGGAGCCACGCAGACGTTATTTTGGGCCAGTATAAACTTCTCAATCCCACGCCCAAACGACATCAGTGACGAGCGCGGCAATTTGCTGATGAAAACCAACGTAAGAACAGTCAAAGAAACAATGGACAGCAGGTCGTTTTTGTGTATTTTGGGGTTCTTGCTTGGAAACTTTTGGCTTTTCAGGAGGCAGGACATCACCTAGCTAAATTATTTCTCTTTCATTTATGAACGGATTTTCTAGAAAAAATAGATAGATAGATAGATAGATAAATAAAGCCTGGGTTATTTGGGTTGAACAGTCTTCTGGAACACAGTCCTCCGCACCTGCACTCTGAATGGGAATCCCCCTGTGAATGGAAGACACGCTTGTTGGCCTTCGCTCTCAAAGAAGTTGTATGGTTAAGTCAAGCTCCCCGTACTTATTTTCGTTCCCTTCTTTGATCTTTGGTTTTCCTTCGCTAATTTGTTCCTACGGTTCGTAACAAGCACTGTCAATTTAATATTGAGATATGAAGGCGAGAGAGAGAAACAAGGTCTACTCGGTCCCTCAGTGCTACAGGCTGCAGGACCTGCACACTCGAAAGAGGCAAATCAACGCCAAAGGCTTTCCTGAAATACAATGTATTCATTCAGTTTCGTCTTTGCCTCATATGCAGAACACCAGGCTTGGTTTTCCAATTATAAACATAGGACTGACACATTTGAAAATTGTCAACGATTCTCGCTTCCCAATTAATGGATATAAAACGATAAAGATTGATATTTAACACATTGGTGAAAGACTAAGATCATAAAAACGTTAATAAATATGAATAAAATATAATAACAGTTACTGGCTCGAAGTCAAGAGGCAAACTTAAAAGTAAAAATTTCATTGTGACATCCGCTCAGTGATAATTTAGAATGGCGAGGCGTATTCTGAAGACATATCTTTACAATTGAATACAAAAGCTCTCTCATATTTATATGGGAGAGTCATATATCATCCAGAACAAATGATTATGAATTGGTAAACGCGCCCCTGGGCGGTTAGCCGCGCGCCATTATTTGTCACCGCCCGTGTTCATCTTTCTCACGCTCTCTTTATAGTTATATAGTGGAACTGTAAAGACGAGTAAACTGCCAAAGGTTGTTTTATTATGTTATATAAGCCATTCGAACGAATACACAGGTAAACAAATTCACAGATATGGACAGTAGAACCGCGCTAACTTGCGAACCACTTAAAGAAAGCAACAAAACAATAAAGGCTTCCGTTGGAATTTTGTCTCAATTATTACCGCCTGTGACGTAATAACTTGACGGTGGTACAAAGTAGGCCGATCACTATAAACGGCTCCTGTTTCATAGCCCCTCTCGGGATACATGGTATCCAGTTAATTGCCACATATGATAAAAACCTCGCACGACTAAAGCAAATAAAAGGAATGCAAATTAATAACAATGCTTATTCGTTAATATGCGCTCGTGTTTATAGGCGTTAATGTAGGGCCATGGAAGCTATTCCAAAAATGTGACCAGCATATGGATGCATGGGATTCCACGCTATCTGATAGTTCAGGTGATATATCCCTTAATACCCAATTTGAGTATGTGTATATGCTGTGAACATTCAGTAAAAAAACATGCCAACAGTTTGTAAAGGCCGTTTTCCCTCTGAGATAGCCAAAGGAGTCGCTTTAAACAATTAAGCCGAATAATGCCTCCCATTTTATGGGGAATACAAACAGCAAACTAGACCTGAACATGTGGATTTTGTTTCATAACCATTATAACTCTTTATTCTCATAAGAAGGGCCCCGTTACTCCAGATTTTACGGACGTATCATTTCTTTAAACTATACTTCATCGAAGAAGAATGAAAACAACAACAATGCGATTTATTATTAGCATTTATTACTACAATGTCGCGTATTAATGGAACTACAATTTTAACATAAAGGATGAATAAATCCTTATACTACAATTTTCAATTTCTGGGCCAATATCCCGGCACAGAGATTTATTTATTTATTGCAAGAAACTACGTATATGATATTACCATATAATAAATCACGTAACACCGGAAAAGGAGAAGTACAGACCATACGCACCCGGCAATAGATTCACTTTATTTCCTCTGAATATTAAGATTGAACGCAAGTCATAAAAGTAATCCTCAAACGCTACAGTTTTCACTATACATCATTCTAAGACATAAAATGTTTTTAAATGCAAATTTATACTCTATGAAAACGTTTTAAACCATTGGTTTGTATGCACTATTTCACATGCCCGTCGCAAAATGCATTGCGCGAAGTCAAGGCGCAGTTTGATGAGGGGGAGAAATCCGCGTGCTCAGTGTAGCAGCTACAAAGACTTTGGGTCATTTCTTCATCTCCCGCAGAAAAGACATTACGACTTTCATATTTATATTACTTTCTAATATTTGACAAACAATCATAAATTTTAAATTAATGAAATGTTTGGCGGTCCTTAAAGATCACGCTAATGAAGCCATTCCCTTTCTTTATCTTCATGAAGTTTAATGCCACTCGCTATCCACGCGCTATTAAACTTTATTAGATGCATCCTCGTTTTCCGTTGTCTGCTACAAGCACGTGATCACCTGCTACAGGTAAATTCCTGAATAAATGACCCTTCAAAGGGACATCATTTTTCATTCTAGAATGGCACTGGAAACATTAATAATCAATCTCTAGTCTTTGCTATGTACAATTTTTATAGCTTTGAAAGAGGAGGGGGGAAAGGCGGATTTTTAACCCTTGACGAAGGCGTCCAACACCTTTTAGGCAGGTTTCTACAGTCCCTTTAAAACCACATTCCTGATATAGGAGTCGACATCAAGTATCAAAATAAGTCGCAGGGAATTATGGGAAATACACAGGTCTCTTGTCGCTTTGGATTTTTGAGGTTGGGCTCTGAAAAGGTCAAAAGCCGCCTGCTTGCTATTTGGAACCAATCGAAAGGGGAGCGGCCCTCCCAAAAAGCACCGTGAAACTGGAGTTAATTTACGCCAACGTTGTTTTAAGCTTTTTTCGTGCAAGGGATGGGGAACTAAACCACATCGAATAATAAACGCAACAGCACAGCTATTCTATGTCTATATGTAAAATAGTCATGTTCTCGACATGTGCAGTGTCATATGCAAATGTAACATAATCGAATGAAACAGCTGGTTTCGGCGATTTCATTGTAAAACATTTTAATGTGACAATATTGAAGAACGAATACAGGCGTGGTCGCTTGGCGGGTTTTATATTCAAATCAAGTTTTGACCTATTACACCTTATACATGTTATTGTATCTCCTTCTTAAGTTGCATACACTAAAACTTATTATTATCTGATTTATTGCAATTGTTTGCATTCCTAGTGGTAGATTGATAAGGTTCAGTTCACCTTTTTGTGAAGTCTTCTACTCAGTATAAGCGGATGCAGACAGGTAACACCTTGTTTTAATTAAACCGACATAAGGCTCTGTCTTTAATTACACATTTCTAGCCAGTCTTATACTGGGTTTTCTCCACAGTCTGTATTTCATAGTTGTAAGGAACGACTCTTTTCCGCCAAGCCCACGTGTATTGTATGTAGAATCTCAAATATAAAGACATTCCATATCAAAACTTATTTGATCGTTTTAAATGACGAACTTGATGATGGTAAAATGATTTCTCAGTAAAAGCAAATATTATTCTTATATAATATTACTATAAGATGCCAAAAGCATGTATGTATTGACTGAGCAATATCGGTAAGAGGCATTTTACAAATAAACACATATGGAATGTCATGACAGGGAAGGCGACATGAAATGTATCCCCGCAACCCAAAGCCGAACCCCGTCGCGCTTTGATTGAATCGCCCCAGTCTGCTGCCTTGTGGTAAATAGGTTAGTAAAATGTAATTGACACAGTATGCAAACTAAGAAATATTCTTGTTTATGCAAAACAGGCGTGCTACAAGCTTTGCGGATTATAACATTTTTCACTTTTTTTTTTAAACAAAAGTGCATGGTGAAATTTCCTCCAGTTTAGAGAGCTTTGGTAAATTGTTTTATTGATTTCACGTATAAGCCGACACCCATCCACTTCACATCCTTGAATGTGTTCTGCGAGTTATTCCCGTTGTTCGGGACTTAATTCATCAAAACCAAATATTCTACGCCATCCCTCTTCTCTGTTCACGAAGAAAGGCAACAATAAAAAGCCGACCACTGTGATATTCTTTATGCTTTGTCTATTTTTCATAACGCTGCCGATAGGCTTATGTACGGGGTATGGAGGCTGAAAAAGCGACAGGGAATTACATTTTCCAAGGAATTATATTTTCCACCTGCTTCAGTTCCAAGATGAGTATTTGTTATCACGTCATACTCGTACATTTTCTGAAATAATCTTCAAAGACACTACACATATTAAACATGTTAATATGAAAGGTAAGCCGTCTGTTCGCATTGTGTTCAACGTCGTTAGCTAATGTAGCTCGTTAATTTAACCACAGATGTGTAAAGATAGAAGTAATATGTTTGCGAGCCGGTGGCAGTTCTGTGTGCAAGCAGGTTGTTTGCAAGAACAAATTAAGCCAAACGCGTGAGTATCTGGTCTTGGATCCTAATAAACTTTTTTTCCGTGTAGGAAAACTCGATACCAAACACAATCAACTACATCCTCAAAAATCAATTATTTCTCCGACCCAGCCAGGGTCGCCGACTACAAGCTGAGAAAGGCCTGTTTTTTTTTCGCTTGTGAAGCAGGAAACTGCACTACCTGTTATTCATTAGGGCCACAAAAACTCAATACAACAAGCAGGAAGCTAGATTAGACCCTCTGATCACACCTGCCATGCAATTAAGGTGGCTTGCTCGTCTAAGTCGCCTCGCTATTTTGAAAAGAACTTATCTGGAAGATAAAGTAAATAAAGACAACAATAATCCCTTCAGCCACGAGCACTCATGCATTCTTTGAGTTGGGCTGTTCTCAAGCTGTTACTGTATGTTTTATTCGAGTCAAGATGTAAAAAATAAATTACATGCCTGTTCAAATAGTTTAAATTTTCATTAAATATCATAGGGGATCTCGCAAGTGCCTTGCAGCGGTTACAATATTACAGGCCAGCTGAGGAGATTTAATATTTCTGTATCGAAAATATTCTGCTGAAGGGGATTCTACGGGAAGTAAAGTGATGTGGATAGCAAATGATCATTTTCCCGAGTTTCTTCCATGGCCCTTGGTAGCCCGTTTTATTGTTTTATTTTTTTCCTCGGCCACTTTTCCCTCTCGGGAGAGGCAACAGTCTGTGTTCTGGTAAAATACTCCAGACATCGCGGTGACCGATAATGGAGTTCTGCCCCGTCGGCTCGGTAGGTGAATCAACACACTCTTGGACTGAAAAGAACTTGACCTTTCGCCTTTATGTTTTGCACAGTGTTTGTCTAAAGCACAATCGCCTTTCATAGGAGACATGCACGACTGTGACACTTCCTATTCAACAGTGGGATGTTCACAGTCACACATATTGCGATGGTTTTGAATAGCTTATAGGTGTTTGTAAATGTTTATGCGGCTCGGCTCGGCTTTCCCCCAGGACCGAGGCGGGTTGCCCCTCACACGGAGCATACAAACAACGTGTAGAAGGCTCCATCGCACTGTCAATTTATCTGCAATCGTTACTGCTCAGACGTGATGGCAATACTATGGGGCTAAATAATGAGATTAGAGCTTTATTATTTAGATCAAGCAGTCGATTCTGTCTAGGCTGGCTGCCGGCTTTTTAGCTATAGCCTTTAGTAATAACCCTACAAGAGGTTTTTGCAACGCTTTGAAAGTTCAAAGATTCAATTCACTAAACACGCTAGCGCTGACCATCACGGTAGACGTTTGCTCCCCGACTTTCAGCATTTCAAATTGGCCAATTCTTTTCGGGTTTTTATATAAGCCATATGGTTATGAATGATTATTTAAAAGCTTCATTCATAGATAAATGTCCTGTTTTAATAAACTGAAAAGGATAAACCAAACCAACTATTCAACAGCTAGCACCTGCAAAAATGACTTTGAAACAATCGTCTGAAGTAAAATTAAATTAAATAACTTTTTAAAAATTACCACAAATGAAAATTACAGTTCATATGCATGTAATGTTTCAATAACTGTACAAAGTGTTTTTGGGAGTGAAATAGTGTGACAATCATATCTAATTTTAAAGTTTAGTACAACTTTCAATATGAAATCAACTACATGGAAAATGTTATAGATACTTTCATGTAATGTAAAATAAATATATAGATTTATACAGTGTGTCATTTTATACATTTGCACTTCATTAAAGGGTTCAGATAGATGTTGAATATAAACAAAAGTACAACCAACACTTGATGGAGGGACCTGTTTTGGGACGTGTTTATTCAGCAATAAATGAATAATCTAAGAACTTAAAGCATTTAATTTCAAAACAGTAATTGTTTAATTCCACCTTAAAATAGGCTAGTGACGACTCCCTTCATTTATAACCCACTTGTTGACTGGTTAGATTAGTTTTGTAACAGTTTTAAACCATAACTTTCGAGAATATCTTGCAACATCCCCCATACCTTCATTGCGCGAAAGGTAGACATGTTGTATAAATGCACCATTTACTGACAGTGCAGAAGTTGATTATAGAAGTATTTTATTACTGCATGTCCCAATGTATCCAAATCTGTGATTTGCTTTTCTGTATGAAAGCAACTGGACATTTTAAATACAACAACTATACAACTGAATGTAACACAAAACTTGCAACTTATATAAAGCTGCGTAAGAAAACTCAGCAAATTGACGTAAATGACCCCTTTGTCAAAATGAAAGCATGTCATAAACATCAAGGCGGTGTAAGCGAAAATATAATAAACCGCATTATCGCTTACGCTGACCAGAGCAGGACTGACAGCTATGAGGAAACATAAAGGACACATTTTGGCCTGGTTATGAATTATGGCAGGATGTACGGAAACGGGACAGTGGTTTTCCACGCTGACGTGCTACACATGCAATGAATTAATTTCAGGTAATATATGCATCATTGCGATGTGTAGCGGTTTCCATTTTTGTAATGTCCATTCATAAATGTAGTACTAGAGATTCAAATTTTCTTCACGGGTATTATTTAAAATATTCTTAAAATAGTCTGAACGGACTTGCCGAAGAGTCATTAGAACGGGATTCGGATTAAAGGTATATGGAATAATTATTATATGACTCGTCTGCTTCATTGATTGATTGTTTTGTATTGGACTGTGGTGTCAATGTTCGAAGTCGGATGCTGGATGTTCCGTGGTGTATGTGTGTAAGGTGAGGACCTGGGGTTGGTGGGTTGGGTTGGGGGGGGGGGGCGTGGATCTCACAGTAGGTCGGAGATTGCGCCAATAACTCAGATTGCCAGGATTATTGGCATTAGGGCTGGAAAAGTCATTGCAGACGCCATATATGAGGCACTAAACTGTATTAAATATTCAGTTTATGAATCTACTACTATTGCTACTATGATCTGATGTGGTATTTCGAAAGAAATTAACAAGACGGCAGTATAAAATGATATTATTTTACCAGGCTTTCCTTAATGATTTTCAATTCCAGGATGCCATTACGACAAATGGACTCGCTGCTTTGTTATAAGAGGATCTCCGTGAGTCTCAGCGCTTTCTCGAATGAATAATTATCATTAGTTATCTTGACTTCCAGTAGGCCTGTATGGAGGGGGAAACACTATTTAAACGAATCGCGTCGGTTTCCTTTAACCTTTTTTAAAACCCAGTTTAGTTCAGTCAAGTCGGGAAGAGAGAGAGAGAGAGAGAGAGAGAGCGAGCGAGAGAGAGAGATAGAGGGAGGGAGAGAGAGAGAGATGTACGGTTTAACTCCTCAAAGTCATTGTCTCTGAGATTTACGCCATACAGCAAAATCTCATGGCGAAGTGACCCGCTGCTTTAACAAAACATTTAAAGACAGCCGAAGTGACCAAAGAGAAGACGGAAACAAAATAAACAATTTTGTTTTATATAAAAGAGGTCTTCTGAAAACAGGACAAAACTAAATAAAATACAAAATCCGACTATGAATGCCAGCATTGTCCGCGCTTTTTACATTTTAAATCACCATATCATGACCCCTACGAAGAAGAAAACATCAATATCCAAAACGAAATGACATGTTTCTATGGAAAAGGCAGGAATCTGGGAGCATAACAGACTGGTGTAAAAATTCTAAAGATCAAAGGCTTCGCTCTTGGGAGCGTAGATGCTCCTGTGAATCGGAGATGGACAATGCCGACCAGTCTAATTCTGCCCGAGATTTTGCCTTCGACCCCCCCAGCCCCGTTTTTTAGCGGGCGATAATGGCCGTTTAGAACAGTCACAACCTGTCACTTCGACCTCCATCTTCCACATGGATAATATGGTTTTGTTGAATGAATTTAGTCTAAAAAAAGGGGGGGGGGGCAAAAAAGGGAAAAACCAGTGGACCCATCACAGGCATAACGGTACGCGTTACGGCAATGCCAGGGACAATGACTTGTTTGAAGTCTCATTGAAATACAAACCGCGCGGTTTCATTTAAATTAATACACACGCATACGTTTTCAGCAGAATAATTTTATTTCCATCAGTTTAATGAGCGCACGTTCCCCTCTTTGTCGCTTTAAGACGCCGCAGTTTAAAAAGGAACACAGACAATGATTAACTGGCAGAATCGGACCACACGTGTGGCCCTTCTTTTTTTGCTAGTACTAAATTTAACTAATTGTAAATCATTATTTAAAATCTAGCCCCATTTAACCGCTGGACTTGAAGTGTCGGAAATCGACAAAAGATGGTGTTTTATTTTTGGACGCTAATTGAGGTGCCTTGATATGCATGCGTCCGCGGCACAAACGCCGTGCGCGGCGCTAAGTAAACAGAGCAGATACAGGAGCAAAGCTTTTGTGGGCTTTAGCAGCTGCCCGGCCTCCCCATTGTAGGGAATTAGAGTGGCCGCTACCTCCCCACAGCCCCCTCGCCAACCCAGTGCACAAAAACAGATCGGGACGTTCTGCATGCGTGCGTAACACCGTGGGCCCGGCCTACCCCCTTTTCATTCCCCCCCCATTGAAGGCAGAGCGCTGTGGGCATTTTTTTTTGTACCCGGCAGTCACAATGCTGCTTTGTAATGCATTGGAACTGGAAAAAAGAAAGAATTAAGTTAATAAAAAAAACTATAAGAATATGAACTACCACAAGAACAATAATGGAGGAAGTAAGCCAGATAAATAGAAAAAGGAAGTTATCTTTTAATAGCTACATTTTGCTTGCAAATTAGTATTTGGGGGGGGGAGTCTTAGCTAATCAGGAAAAAAAGTCATAACGTTTTGCATATGAAAGTATATGCATGAAAACTAGCAACTTTCCCCAATAGATTAAACTGCACTTATTATAGCTTTATAATAACTGCAGAACATGAAGTAATAATGTACATCTAAATGTGTTTTAAATACCGAAATGGATAAACAAAAACGCTGCCGCAGATGGCTGCTGTAATGAAGCTGCCATTCCGTCATGGCCACAATATTACAGAAATCATATTAGAGGTATTATAGAAAGTCTCGGGCAGTCGGGATCTCAGGATTAGCTATTCAGTTCAGTATGAATTGGTTAGCCTAATGTTATCCACCAAGAAAAGTTTATTTTACTGAAGATTAGATTAACAGTTGCTGTGTCAACGTCTTCAACTTCTCTATGCATGTAATGTTACACTTTCTCAGCACGGGGCAGAGGGATGGGGTGTGGGTGTGTGTGTGGGGGGGGGG
>JAODKM010000042.1:4987534-5004465 GCA_026780845.1 Petrocephalus sullivani
TGTTAAACAAATTCTTTTTTTTTTGAACCAATACAAAAAAACCCCCCCCCCCCCAAAAATATCGAAACCCCCCCCCCGACCTTGAGGTGGGAAAGCCCCCCCCCCCCCCCCCCCAAAAAAAAAAAAAAAAAAAAAACATGTGTTGCCTCTTCCGTTTCAGCATCAGGATGCAGGGGGAACGCTCATTTTACCACTAGACGATTAAAAGAACATTACCAAGTCCTTGGGATATCCCAAAGAGATGCATAAAATCGGTTGTTTTCCACTTGGTGATTAATTGAAGTTTTAAAACCACACTTTAGCATGATTTGTTCCACTGTCCCTAGTCGTCTCCTATCATTAAAGACAGTTTCTGAATATCGCTCCTGGAGTCCAATTAAGGATTTGCATCATGACTAGATTTTTCACTTTAATTACCATATATAATGTAGGGTTTGAATTATTTTCTTATTTATCAATCTAGGGAGGAAAAACAGAATTCATATCATGTGGAAATTGCCGCGCGCATAATTTTAGAATGCAAGTAGACCAGGCAATGCCAGCAACTGAAGTAATTAAAGCTTGCGTAAGACACACTTATGAAATTATAGATGGGATAGAACGCAATCTGGAAATCTAAACTAATGTTTCTCTTCGCATCTTTGTTACCCGAAATCGAAAGGAAATATTTATCTTATTAAAATTGCAACAAATGTGTACTGGACACATGCCATGAGTGGCTGAGGAGCGTGAGGATCGTGGTTGGTCGTGCTCGTTTTCCGTCGCCTGCACAATCCGACACATTGCCTGTAGATGTTTCTGACTGATTTATTTGAGGATGGGGTGGAAGTTATAGCGGCTCGTCAACGGAGCCCGTTCACGGCTCGGCGATCCTCAGAAGTGGAACGCCAGGAGACGAGCCCACGTCGCATGTCAGTGTGTCGGTCTCCAGCGGTGGAGTCACCTTACTGTAGATCCAGGAGACGTGTGGAAATCCACACCTAACGTGTCGGACACACGATTAACTACTTTACACCCCACCCGAGTCATCACACGACACCAGCTGGGTTTGAGCCATTGTTATATGGCTTTTTTGGGGTGGTGCTGCTAGGAGGGGGCTTGAGTTTGTGCGTGTGTATCTTTTAAAGACTTCGTGTGCTGGGGGCTCCTCGTTGTCCTGCTGTGCTCACAACTGGCGGTATATAAACTGCGACTGAAAGATTGTGTTTAGACAGAAAAACAAGTTTTAGACCGTTAGTGTAAATACACGGCTGCGAATTTCGTTGGTGTCTGCAAAGGGCGCGGGGTGTGGGCCTCGTCCAAGGGGCAGATCACACGCAATCACAATCACACACGATTTTCGTGCATCTGTTAAGGATAGTACCGTTTCTTGTTAAGTGGAATTGGCTAAAAACGGTCAGAATGTGATATATAAAAATGATAAAGGTGCAAACATGGAGGTAAGAGGCATTCTTGCACCCGTAGAAAGAATTTTCGTACAATTATGATGTAGTTATTTGTTCTTAGCCCAGTCTCCGTATAATTAAACTGGGCAGGATCAGCTATGGTCCCGACTGCGGGGGGGTCTTCTTTTAAAAAGACCCCTGAGTTACTTTCAGCTGGTGCTCAACCATGGCCGAAAAGGACCTGTCTGCTGGCCGCCGCTGTCCCGGGCGTGCGAAAGAGCGCGTCCCCGCCGAGAGCGTCTCTCTGACGGCTAAATGGCGTGTTGATGGCAAGCTGTCTTGTACGATCCTGTTACGCGCCGTAAAACACGCACGGCCACAGAACGCTGACAGAACGTTTTAATGGGTTGTTGGTTGCCCATTCCCCGAAGCGATCGACCCTAGCGCGCCTGTATAACGCCCGATACGGTGTAATCCCCTTGGGGGGGGGGTTATGGAGGGAGGGAGGCAGGCAGGGAAGCGAGGCGTGAGTGGGAAGGCTGGAGCTCTCAATCTCCCTTCCGCCCTCGTCTGCTGACATCGTGCCGTGCCGGGACGAGCCGGGGAGACGGTTACAGTGCCGGCATGGGGCGGCGTGCGTTCCGGCCCTCCTGCCCCATCTCCCGCGGGGGGGCTGGCATGATGTGCATCACCGTGACATGGACTGCCATCCCATAATGTCAGTGCCTGAAAAGAGGCTTCCATTCCCCCCATTGAAGATCCAGGCCCCCCGATGAGGGCAAGACTTCTTATTGGCACCGGTGGCGGTACGGCTCATGGACGCTAACTCATTGTGTCATTCCGGGAAGGAAAAAAAAAAAAATAAAGCGAGCGGACGGGCGGAAGACGAGCGGACGCGGGGGGGGCGGCGGCGCCGTGATTCAATTTGTTTTTAATCGTGCCGACTGCGGCAGGAACGGTTAATCACCAGCGTGAAGGACGAGCGCGTCTCTTCCTGGAGGAGGCGATCGGTCTCGGTTGTATCTCAACCGTGCTCAGTACAGGTGTGCGCGGCGGCGCGCGCGCGTCCGCGTCCCTGCGCGCTCTGGAGGGTACACAGAGTAAGGGAGGCACCATTGTCGTGCAAACGTTTGAAGGGTTTCTTCGAGCGTTTCAGGAACAGTTCGTCTTGGCAACAGTACAGCCCTGCTTAGTGTGTGAGGCCCTTCACCAGAGTATGGCGGTTTCCCTCCTTTTTTCTGTGCCTAAGGGAGCATTTTATTCACTTGACAGGTTCGTCCCCAGATGCTGTTTCAGGCACATTTCTTTCCACTAAAGGGTGAAAATGTCGCATGTGGAAATGACAGCTCTTTTCACGTTAAACATTACCATAAACATCAATGTCAGAATACTAGAATGGAAGATATCTTAACTATGTTCTTGTATTTAATTGATCTGTCAGGTCTAGCTAGGAAGACCAAAGGGTTTCTTTAACCAAAATTCTACTTTTAGGGTATGGCTGTTCTACAAAATGGAACTAATGGGCTCAGTTAGTTAGCGGGAGAGTGTGAGGGTAGAATGGAGAGGATAAATCAGCAAGTGGCCGTGATGTTAAACACCTCACCAATGGCGTTCAATAGGGTCAGATTCGGAATCCAGTACTCAGCACAGGGTCACAATTTGCAGCTATGATGATGAAATTGCAGTACCCTAAAGCAGTATTTCCCAAGCTGGATCCCAGGGCTCAGCAGACAGTCCACATTTTTGCTCCCTCCCAGGAAGCAAAAGTGTGGATTAACTGGCAGGGAGGTGGGAGGGAGCAAAAATGTGGACTGTCTGTGGGCCCCTGAGGACCGGGTTGGGAATCACTGGCCAAACCTAAAGCATGTGTGCGGCAGGATGATGGTACATCCGGTGAGGTTCAGGGTAATTGACGATCACTGTAGCACCAGGATGCTTTTGGGAAACGGGCCCCAGTTTGGTAATGGCACAGTCAGGGGTTGCATCTTTGGGGATGTCGCACCCGTGATTTATTACACCAGGGGATTGGTGTAAAAAATGAGTAAGACTCCCAGCACCTTCCCCCTGGGTAATTCCTGGTGGTTTACTACATGCACCGCGATTAAATAAACTTTGTGCTTGAGGTGCTGTGTCTTTTTTTATGTAATGAGGAAATCACGTGCAATTGCATTGGATTTTTTTTTCCTTTTGGTGATGGTCTTAAAATGTGGGCTGTTGCTGGTGATGATGGCCAGTGAATGCAGAAAATGCAGGATTCCAAACTTCTCAAGTCCTGGTGTTATGCCATCGGATATGTAATTCCACCTTTTGGACAGTAGGGGGTGTATTGGTTAAAAATCAAAGGCTGCGTTAGTTTCATTTTCTGCTTTTGTGTTATAGGCTTATTGAATTGTTTGTGTGCACTGAGGATATCTATCTATCTAAATGGTGAGTCCTGTGATGGACTGGCATCCCATCCAGGGTGGTCCCTACCTCAAGCCCTGTGCTTCCTGGAATAAGCTAACAGGATTACCATGGCCAGATAACCAGTTATAGAAGATGGATGGTTAAGGAAAATAACTTGTTATATTGTTTTCTCCTGTTCAGGCTGTTCCCCGATCCCAGCGCACTTCAGTCATCCTGAAAACATGATTTTGTGTGGAACCTGCATTAATCCATCTACTGTGTGTGATTCATATCTCAGGTCTAAGGACCTAGGGGAAGCGCTGGTCTAGGTATGCATTTCATTACTAAGAAATATGATTAATAAAAAATCTCCATTAACCAGTGAAGCATTCAAAAATAATTGACTTCCTTTATGCCCATAGTGTTAGGTCACCTGGGCTAATCCTCTGCACCCTCTCGTGGACAATGGTGCCCTGCATTGTGATGTAAGGAGTGTTGTCGCTAGATACATCAGCTCAGTGGACAGATTGATTTACGTCCGCCGTGTTGAAAGATGACGACTCAGTGACAGTCCTCCGTCGCCGGGCGGTCTCGAGTCTCGTACCGCGCCAGAGCAGTCCCTCATTTTCCAGGAGTCTTGTGGTGGGAGTTAATCGTCAGAGTGAAATCAAAAGCCTACAGATGTTTCCAAGATGTTTTTTTTCCCTTCCTTCTGTCAGTAGCAGATTATCCCCCGTAGCAAAATCTCATTAAAGTGCAATTTACAGAACTCTGCTGATGTTGCCATCAACTAAAATTAAAGGCATTAATTTTTCAAAGTTCACAGAAGTCCCCACGTCAATGATGTAGCACTTTGGAAGAACGATTTGCCAAAGTAATATCTGCAAAATTAAGTCACATTAACAGAACAAATGTTGCGACGTCTGCAGGCTGCAGAGTGGGTGCGGGAAGGCATCCATTTTGTCCCGTAGAAAGACGGAGACCATGGGGACTCTCATGCTGAGAGGAGTGTCGATGGGCGACTCAGCACACAAACCGAAGCTATGACAAGCGAAGAATTTATTGGGCCTCTATTAAGACTATTTGTGCCTGAGGGGTGCTCTTAACTACCGTGTTGTCCCAGACAGACTAACTTAATGCTAAGCAGCTGAATTTCCACGGATTGTTCTATCAAAAATACGGGGACTGGAAGGCAGAGGAAATTTTCTAGTTCCTCCAGTTCCTGTCCTCGTTTTCCAATATTATGGCACGGCCAAGCTAAAACCAAAAAAGTAAAAAGTAAGGTCGGGTCAAAGTGCCGAAAGTGACTTTTGAGAACGGGTCTGGTGTTTTTCAAAGTCTGTTATGGACAGTGTAGTGAAAGCTGAGATGGTGGAGCGCGTCACTGAAGACGCACCGTGGGCTGTTGATGAGTTACATAAACCGGGCCAACGCCGGTCCCAGGGGTTTGCTCCTGGACCTATAACGTAGCAGTCTGGGGGTGTGGACACCTCACCAGTGGGGCACATGATTCATAAAGAACACCCAGAGCAGCAGGTAACCGTGCCAGCCCAACCTGTTAGGGGGGGGGCGGGGGAATAACCAAAAGATCAGATTACAGCTTTCGACAATAAAATAAAATGATTGGGAATTTTATTTGGTTCGACATGCAGACTAAGAAAAAAAAATGACACTTTTATGAATCATTGCAAAGTGAAGGAATTTCTACCAGCTTTCCAATATAATCTAAAACAATAAACCAAGGCTTGTTTTCAGTGTCGACAGTACACACAAAGGTGCTGCTGTCAGAATTTTGTATTTCTTAGGTTTTATTCATCATGAAGCATTGTTATAAAGAATGCTAAATAATTAAAGTGTTAATGATTGGTGTTTATGTCGACATTTTATAAACATTTTCGGAGATATTGTACCAATTCTGATTATTCTGACAATGGTTATTGATATTAATTGCCTTATTGATGCATACTCGCATTTGATTCAAACAAATATGTTTTTTTTATTTTGGCTTCATCGCTTATATTTAAATCGACGTGGATTTGATTCAAAGCCTTTTACAAACTCCCACTTCAGTGGTCCTGCTGGTTCTTGCACATACACTATTTCTGTAGGCACTGAACTGCGCAGATGCCAATGCCGTTAGGTGACTTGATGCCGAGGGAAACAACGTGGCCCGAATCCTTCTTTAGATAAAGCGCGCGTTTCCCGGAACACTGCGGAAAGTGGAACACGGATCAGTGGCGCCCAGGCCTGCTGCGCATTCGGCACGCGGTTATATCTGTGCGGACGTCACTCACTTATAAGACACGATGCTGAAATGCAATGTTAACCAGGTCAGCGGGCAAGAAGTTTAAGAAACATCGGCTATTTGATTGTTACGGATACTTCTTTCGTGAAGCTAGGCAGTGCATGCATTTTGAGAAAAAAATAATAATAAAAAAAAACTGAGATAGAGAGACACTACATTTAACCAACAAAGAACTTTTAAAACCTGGTGCTGTCTAACTTTTCTGTGAAATGTTTGTTGACGATTTCTAAATGGAAATTAACAAAGCGATTTATGCACGCAATAGCGATCATATGACGTATATATAGTGATTTCCGCGCTTGCCGTCTTAATTCGCCGAGGCGGATCATTAATTGCACGCAGACTCTCGGGTAGGAACGGGACGGGATCCGGCGTGGCCGGTGCTCAGTAAGCCGTCCAGAGGTCCAGAGGACGCTGCTCCCGGTGATACTGCCGAGGAAGCGCCTTCTGCTTTAATTGGCTCGTGACGCTCAGCGGAGCGACGCCGCGCGCCCGCACAGGAATGTTGGCACCTCCATCATCACGGACTCGCATCAGCGTTAACACTCTCATCCACCGCATCAATATTTAGACTGCATGTCAGAGCCTGCAAATGAGATAAAAGAATAATTAGAAACTTCTATTCAGAAAGTTCCACGTGCAAATACGGTTAACTTGGCACGTTTGTCCCGGATTAATAAGGAAAGGACCACTCGCGTTTGCTGGATTATCTTATCTTTTATTTTAATAGTTGTTCTTGTCGTAGTTTTTTTGTTTGTAATAATCACAACCACGAACACGACATTTTAAAAAGTAAACCATTATCGGGAGGCTAATTAATTAAACCCAGGTCAGAGCTTTAGAATGGAGCTCAAAATGACCACCTTCTTTTGTAAATCTAAAGCAAACGCAATAAAAGTAAAAAAAACTGATATAGGCAACATAAGTGTCATCGAGAAAATTAATAACGATGCCCCAAATTGCTTGCTTTGTTATACAGGCTGAGTTTTACTTTTTACACGTATAGAATAAATCGAGGGGCTAAACTCTTATATAATAAAAATATGTATCATATTGGGAATATAATTTCGTTAGGGAATGTTAAGTATTACAAATTTATACTCATTAGAGAATATTGAAACAAAGAAAACTGGACCGTTTACCGTATGGAAATTTTAATTTTGATTTAGTAGGCTGCTAGATAACGGGTTTAATTAGATCCCACTTTCTGTCTTAATTGGATAGTACATGTCCGCCTTCTTCTCTCTAACGGAGCCCGGAAACCCGGAGTTTGTGTGATTACCTGAGAAGCTTTCTAATTCAAACGTGACAAGCGAAATGACGGACAAACCGCGGAAGTGAAATTGAATCCGGTCCTAAATTGGCTCTAAGGGGGCACGACTTCTTGGTCATAGTGCTCAAAAGCCCCCGGGAAGCATACGTGTGAGTTATTGTAATGGGAGCCGCTTTGGACTGTACGACTTATAATAAAAATGCAGGCATGGATTAACTGGAATAATTCCTCCATTTCTGATTCATAAAGGAGACAATTATCAATAGAAACGCACGTGATTCATTAAAAAATAATATACATTTACATTCAATCACTCGTGTACTTCTGGGGAAAAAAACTTCGGGGGGGGGAGATACTGAAAAATGCTTCGTATTTCTTCGTTCATTTCTTTGGCAATTATTTTTATCTATTGAAACAATATTAAAAATAGGCGTATTTGTTTGGGCAGAGTATTGTAAAAAATAAACCAAATTATCACCTGATACAATTATGATATTGCAAGGTAACAAAAGCACAGAAGTGTACGATTGTCACCATTAACATAAACATTTTAAACATATCGACAGAATACCGCATATTGAAGAGGACCGAGCCATCGCTACGTTTATGACATTTGGTCATTTTTATTATTGTAGCTACGATGAAAGAACTCCAGTGAAAATCTTTTTCTTTTCCTTTAGGTCAAAGGGAGCTTTTGAAAAACTTTAAATTGGCAGTACCCTGTCTTTTTGGAAAAAAAAGTGTTGCACCGATATATCTTTAATTAAGTTAATTAACGAAAAGAAGAGGTCTCAGCGTGTTACCATCAGCGTGCCCTGCCTGTATAATACCGGCTAAAAAGCGAATGCTTTTTTCAGCACGCCGGCTCTCTGTCATTCAATTCACACAGCCCAACATTAAACCAAACCCAGCCATCGACATCGAGTATTGTACAGGTGCATTGTTGAATATTGCCGTCCAGCATTTTTACTCATTCAGCGCCCCCACCCGCTGCTCAGGGTTAAGTTATTAAAATTCAGCCTCTCCGTGGAGAGCAGCCGTACGTCCTCGCACGAACCCGCACGAAAAAATGCAATTGCCTCGTTTTGTTTATTCTGAAAACGAGAATCACTGGGCGGAAAATCATGGGTCTCAGGCATCTTTGCATATTAATTTCGTTAGACTTGCTTCTTAAAGTCATTGCACCTCTACCTAACATGCAGATCTATGAATGTATGTATGTATGTATGCATGCATGCATTTCTATCTATCCAGTTCCTTTTTCTAATACTGTGAAAAATATTTACAGGCCAACTGTATTACCTTTCATTCACATCTTTAACACCCATGTATAATCAGCCCGTTTTGAAATGACCATGGAAGGTGGCAAGACTCGTTAATACGCTAAACAGGTAACCTGCCACCAGTAATCTGACCCACGTGAGCTGTGACCAATCGAGGCCATTGAAAAAGGCTTATCGCCAAACTATCAATAATTCCACTTAGCGGCAATGAAATAGCGCACGGTCGCACAATTAAAACAATTAAATCGTCATTATATGTAGTAAGCATTGTTTTAAGAACAATCGTACATTGCGGGCTTCGTATTCTTTGGAGGAGATCCGTAAAATGCATCCCAGGTGTAACCAAAGTAATACAGCTTTTAATGTGTTAGGCTGTTATGGGTTTTTTTTTTAAGTAATCCTGTCGATGTTTTTCCCTCTGTTGAATAGCCCGCCCCATCCCTCGGGTGCCTTTATCAGCTTGGGCCCCGATGCCACCTCCACCAGTTTCTGACAACTACTTAGCAACCTAGGGTGCCAGCAGATGTCGGCTCCTTCGGGGATGCCCATATCATTAGAAAACGGATGTGAAACCCCCTTTTGAATGACATTGATTACAATGCCATGTTTTATGGATAAAACCATTATTTCTTTAAGGGCGAGTTTGGCGGTGGGGGTTCCTCCTGTGTGGATAATTGCCAGGAAAAAAACAATAGAGGGGAAAAAAGACTGGGTTTAAGATTTTTTACCGTGTGGTTTTTGTTATGTGGGTATCTGTCTGCGAATCTCAAAATTAAACAACGGTAACATCATCATCATCAACATTATTGTAAACAGCGAAAGTAATAACAGCAGCAGTTCTGAAATTATTACTGATCCCGCTCCTACTGCTAAAATACTTAATTAGGTCTAATTAATTTATCTTTCTATTTGTATTGTATTTATGCAGATGAATATGCATTTTGAAGGTCACGTGACGCCAGCTTACACTTTTACTCAGTTACAGTTACACAACACTTTGAAACTTTTTGCATACGCATGTAAAAAAAAATACTCTGTTATAACATTATGCAAACCGCTATTAAACGGCATCTGTAAAAAGTAGCGATCTGTAGGTCAGATGGGAAAGCATTATCCTTGAGCTTTATTGACAGCTCATGTTTTGTAGGTTCGGAGGACTGGAACATCTGGCCAGAAGGTGGCGATCTTGTGACATTTCAGCAACCCCACCCACAACCGAACTGGGGCAGGGCAGAGGGTGGGGTTTGACAGGTAATTTATGCTAAATAACTATTAAGTCAAGCAGTCAGCCTTGCAGCAACAGTGATGCAGTGTTTAAGAAAAAATAAATATATAATTTTAACAGGAAATTGTTGAAATCTTTTTTTTTTAACACCACTGACACAAAATTAAATACTTTAAGAATTCCTTTCTATACTTTAAGTAAATCACTATCTCAGACTTAAAAGTTTCACGGAAAAAAAAACAAAAAAACATTTGGACCTAGGAAGACACATTCCGCTTGATTTTAAAGTGTGTCACGGCAAAATACTTCAAATAACTTTCTACCAGAACACCTCCTCATTTATTTTGGGCTCGGGCCATATTTTGTTTTGGGAGCCACTGACAGAAACGCATTTACAGAAAAAAATGTTTTCATGTCACCTTCAGCCACGATGACCTGCCCAAGGATAAACGAGTAGACTGGCAAAAACAATCAGAGTCAAGGCCCTGCATGCCAGCTGCGATGACACTCCGGGCGAGTCACTCTTGTATTATCAGTCCCGGTGACCTTTATGATGGACACTGATCCCCCCTCTCCTATCTCCTGGCTGCTTAACATTATGGACATCATGAAGGTGGATCACCCTTGGATCAGCAGCCTCTATGGGATCACCCCAGTCCAAATGGCTGCAGGTCATCAGGAAATGATCCGTGTGAGGCCCTCATCGTCCTCATCATCACAATCGCCGTGGCCATCATAACGGGCAAATGGATACCGAGTCATTTAACGTGTGATATATGCTAGTAATCGTCATCGCTAGGTCAGGCAGAAGGGGCTAGGTCACATGCTCTCAAAATGCCCAGTGACTTAAGAGCCACTCACGCTGACAACGAGTCATAAATGTCTGCGGATTAGACACCTTCTCTAATTCCTGCATCAGAATATTTCACAGCTCCTGGGCTCATTCAGAGGTGCCCTTAAATCCCGAGCAGCTGTGTGATCTGCTCCAAGCCACAGGGGCACCAATAAAGAAAAAGGCGAATGTGTCACTTTTCAACACATCCGCTAACAATGGCGAACGCGGGGTCATGTCGTCTATTTTTGTCCTGGGTGTTTTATTTGTTGATTAGGAAGCATGAAAATATGTCATCCGCACCCTTCTGGTGAAGCTTCGAAGGATTAGCTTCATTAGCCTGGAAAGGGTGATGTTATTGGGGGTTTTTGCAATTAGCCAGGGATCCAGGATATTTCTGAGGTTGTTAGCTAGGACCAGTGCTACCAGAGTTTAATGCTGATGGCTAGAGATGAGGAATCCTGTCGAGGTTTAACTCTGATAGTCAGGGATGGTGAAAATTGCTGGGCTGTATCACTGTTTGCCCAGGAATGGAAATGCTATTGAGGTTTAGCTCCATTTGGCAGGGATAGCGAAAGCTATTGGAGTGAAGTGGTGTTAGTCAGGGATGAGGAAGGCTAGTGAACTTTAGCGCTGTTGGTCAGAGGTGAGGAATATTACTGGGGCGTTGTGCTGTTAGCCAGGAATAGGAAATGCTATTGAGGTTTAGCATTGTTAGTCAGGGATAGGGGATATTCGTGTAGTTTAGCGCTGTTAGCCAGGTATAGGGAATGCTACTGAGGTTTAGCATTATTAGTCAGGGATGGGGGATATTAGTGTAGTTTAGCGCTGTTAGTCAGGTATAGGGAATGCTACTGAGGTTTAGCATTATTAGTCAGGGATGGGGGATATTAATGTAGTTTAGCGCTGTTAGCCAGGTATAGGGAATGCTACTGAGGTTTAGCATTATTAGTCAGGGATGGGGGATATTAGTGTAGTTTAGCGCTGTTAGCCAGGTATAGGGAATGCTACTGAGGTTTAATACTTAGCTAAGGATAGAGAATGCTAATACTATAGTAAAGGTATTACTGTATTTTTGCCATTGTCTTTTTGCATTTAAAGGTTTATCTGCTGGTTTTGTCATCTGCCAGGGAAATTCTAGAAATTCTTTGACCCTTAGGTGGGGTTCAGTCCCGTGATGAAATACGGGACGCCCAACCCCCCACCACTACATTTTCTGAGCAGGATGGGGGCCTATGGTAAAAAAAAATCTGTAAAACTTATTTTTAGAGGGGTGAGATAAAAATTTGGGACAGAAAACCCACTAAATAGGGTTTAGAACCGCTTATTCAATTCAATTCCATTTTTTTTTCTTTGACAACCAAGTCGCCCCAAGGCACTTCACGTAGGTGTGTTGTGACACATTACAACACGCCTATGACACATGGCAAAGTTCGGCTCCAGTGCCTTGCTGAAGGACACAGCGGTAGCAGCGTCCTGGGACACCCGGGTCCTCACTCTGTTTGGCCGTGTCAACAAAAGCCATTCAACACTGTCACCGAGAGCAGAGCAAGCCCATGACAAAGCGAGGGTGCACATTTCCATACATTTCTGTACCATTTTCTTACTGGTACGAAAAGTTTGCTAGAAAATTAAAAAGATGACACCCGGCAAGTGGAAACTTAATTGCACTCAAAGCCAGATTAATCTCGTCGTCGCCGATGTATCTGGAGGAAAAAAAAGTCAGAGCTAGAGAGGAAAAAAAAAGATCCCGGGAAATAGCCAAAATGTAATAAGGTAACAGACCTCCTCTCGCGCAACCACGAGCAAGGCATCTGTGTCTGATGCTGTTAATTAATGTCAGTATGCCTCTTACTGGCACTCTCCATCCTGCGGCCCACAAGGGACGTATCCTAGGACCACGCCGGGGCCAGTGGGCGCAAGAGTGTTTGCACGTGTGCGTGAACAAATGTGACCATGCATGTGCGTGGAATGCAGGTCCAATCTGCATCACGTCAGGGTGCTGGGGGCTCTAGTGAGAAACCTGATCAATATTCACATTCCCCTCTCTGCACAGTCATGGTGATTACCAGGCTGGACACAGTAGTCCGATTTTCCTTCGATTTGGGTTTTGGGTCTGTCTCCACCAGGAAGAGGGCCGCCCGCTGACACCCAGAGACGATGCCGACACCTGCGGTCTTTCTGCCTTTCGTCACTAATCATGCTACGTCTTAGCCAGGTGCGTGCTGGCAGAATAGGAGCTGGCTAATTTACATATTCTTCACCTTAACAACTCTGCTTCAATTATACATGAAAATCCATTATTACCCCCATGTAGCTGTTACTTCTAGCTCATTTTGTCAAAAATGAAAGGATTTGATGGTTGCTCCTCAGAGTGCAAAGATGTTACACGAGGCTTTGAGTCCCTTAGCTTAGCGGCATTCTGTGGCTACTGGATGTAATTAGGTTTGATTTTCCAGCCGCCAAACTCGCTCTGCTGTGGTATAAACCTTGCCTCTTATTTGAGTCTGAATGTCCCGACACTAAAGCCCATGGGAGCCTTTGACGAGAAAATATTTAGTCGAGATCCTCTGACCTTCCCTCCTTTTTCCCCTGAACAACTGCGCCTGGCGTCTGCTTAAGCGGCAGCAGTTAGCGTGCAGCAAACAGGATCAGCGCCCGCACATTACAGGCTTTGTCACCCCCGTTTCAGCACGCCGGCGTGGCCAGGGACCCGTTCCGTCACAACAGTCCCTCTGCTCGTACTGATAGCCTGGAAAAGTGTCCTAACTGGGTTGGGATCTTGGGTCCGTATCGTCGGATCCCAGACGATTTTATGAAATATGGCGGCATGTGGTTGGGGGTCGCGGCTACTCGGAATGCTGGGGGGGTCGCATGGGATGACAGGCCCACTCGTTTTTCAGTTCAGATTAGGCTGCCGCGTGTCCCATGCACCGGGGTACCATTTTATGACGGCACTACATCATCCTCCCCAGATTTATTTGGCCAGACCCGTGACGTGATTTGTCTAAATTGACTCATGTGAGACGTCTGCTGGGGCCACTTCTACCGTTGAGAGTTCGATGATAAAATCAACTTACTGCGACGGGCAGATGTTAGAGTTATCCCGAGCGCTGGAATGAGACCCGGCAGCCTATGGAATTGTGCGGCGGGCGAGGTTATGGGCAGGCTGAGGCCCTTTTAACCGGATTTCAGAATCCACAATGTCCAGGATAGGCTTTATCGCTCCGCAAGCTCTGTGATCTGTCCTGGGATACTGGTTAATGGTCCTGCGTGGTAATTTGACAGTCAGTGGTGTATGTATGTAGACACCTGATGTTGACTGGGGATTTGGGGGGGGGGGGGGGGGGAGGGGGAAATTTTAAATACATGAATGGAAACACCATCAGCTAAGAAAAGAGGATGTCGCTTCTTCTTATTGGTCAATTTAAAGGCCTAATCCCTAAATATGCCAAAATTACATTGTTGTACTCCTTTAATTCAGAGTAGCAGTGGTGGCTTTTACTCTGTGGTGAGCAGACAGTGCCATAAGATAAACTGGCACGTTGGTGGCATGGAGGTCGCTCTCATGGAAGAGAGAGTCCGTCAAAAAAGTGATGGGCGCGATGTCCTGAGAACGGCCAAGCAAGAAAAGGCAGTGCACATTAGATGTCGAGAATAGCGCAGCGCGGAATGGAATCGTTAAATGCAATACAAGGCGTTTTTACTTGGAGACAGTTTGTCAACACGGAAACAACGCCGCGCCTGATGGCGCAGGTACTTTGCCCAAACTGACGTGGATATTTCCCGCTCATTGGTCACAGCCATGTCTCCAGATGGCCTTCACGCAAACATCTCCCGCATCAAACAGATCCGGCGACACCCCAAATATCAGCCTCTTGACTTTGATGTCACACGCAATTAAACTCAGCCCAGCCGATTCCACTTAATAACAGCACTGTCGGCAGGTCGGTTGCCTAAGTGATGTGATTCATTTATCACTCGCTCACTGACACGTATGTAACGAAAGAGAATCAGAGTGGGCGTCAGCTTGTAATTAGCCAATGGGGTGCTATCTTGCTACCACATGGCCACAAGAATTTCCAGAGGTATGATTGGACAATCTGTTTTCATATCCTGTTGTTTCATTGGTGCAGTATTTGTTTTTGTCCATAGATCTTTCTGGATATCCCATTTTTATGTCCTGAACCAATTCAGCAGGGCTTAGGTACTGGTCTTTGATTTGTTTGGCAAATGGACTGTTTTTTTTTTTTTTTTTTAATCTAAATACCAGTTCTTAGGTCTTTGGGAAAGTTCTTAGACTGATTTAATGGTTTCTTAGGTCGGCAAATGTGAATGGGGCGGCTATCCTTCAGTGTCAGTGTTTGACTATTTCTGTAGCTCTAAGGACCTGGGGTCTGACTGGATTGGCAGTTCTTAGGATCCCTGCCGTGAAATCCTCTCAAGATGCCCCACAGAGATGCAGACAGAGAGCTAGGGTTGGGGGCCAGACCTCTGAATGGCCGTGTGCGTCCAGGAAGTACAACGTACTCAGGGCCATGAGGAGCAAATGGACTCACTTCCTCACGGGGAAAAATAACACCCACAAAAGCATGAAGGATTGACTCCGGGGAGCCAAGGTTTCATTGGCTATAGACTTATGACCGGCAGGTTCTAGGTTCAGTTCCCAGGAGTAGACGTCCACATGTATTTAGAAATGTGAATTGTGTTAGCGAAGTTTCAGCTGTGAAAGCTAAACAGGAAGAGTGCGGCTACAAACTCTGAGAGAAAGATGTAGTCTGATTAGTTATCTTTGAAGCTAAGTCTCCCAGAGGCTCTTATTAAGCTACAAAATCAGGCAGATAATTATCAAAGGTACGTCATGCAGCTATCATGGTTAAGACCCAAAAGCTGCTCCGGGGGATTCCATATTCATACAGAAGTATTTTAATAGACAAGGGTAAATCGTTCCACCTCTTTTGTTGAAGGATAAGTTAGTATTTTAAATATCAGAGTATTATTCTATAAATTCTTATCAGTTAGCCAAACTGGTTGGGCGATAATAAAGCAATAACAAATTTATATCTAGCTACTTCAGTGCTCTTAAAGAAGGCTATGTTATGCAATTTGCCAAGTGTACAGGGGGTCTGTACAAGAATAAAAAAAACTATACTTACACAAACTCTCCAAGTCCCGAACTTGGGCCCCATCTGCCATGCGATAAATATCTACATTTCTTGTTAAATCTCGAGCGCAAATTTGCTTTGTTATCAGGTTTGCAGATTTTGGCATCAAAGCCACCAGACGTGCAGATCTAAGGCCGAATTCCGTCGCAGGAAGGGATGTGCTTTTGATCGGCTGAGCGAGCTAATGTACCATGCACCAGCCTTTTAATGCGACGTCGCAGGAGCCAATTAATTTGCATAACTCAGGAAGTGTTGCCCTGTCTTTAAGGTAGATGTGGCAGCTTGTAGGCCTTGTCTGCTCTGAACATTACCACATCCTGATAGATTAATCATTCTGCTGTACAATTAATTACACTTATGACAAAATGAACCCTCTACCCACAATTGGGTGGCTGGGGTCTGGTATTAAAGCTTCATAAAGCGGCATGATTTACTGTATACCTTAACAGTGGAGGATGCCTAAGGCTGAATAAAATTAATATTTTGCCGTCCATCTGGATGCCTGAGTAAAATTAATGAGGGAAGGAAGCCTGTGGTAAAAGCAGAGCATGGATCAATTTGCAGATCTCAAGCCATGGCAGAGTCTGTCGCTTTGGGGTGAGGGAGCGTCGTTTTTGATAGCCGAGGCCACCGCCATCGCTTCGGGGACAGCAGTCGCGCGGGCGCCTTCGCAATGTCGCTCGCACAAATTGTCCCCTTCGCCCGGCTAATTAATATTCAATTACGAATCTGGCCGCCCTCCCCGCTTCACTAATTGAATCGCGTTAGCGAGCGGCTCGATGTGGCGTTTTGATGAATGCGCGACAAAGGCTGCCTGAGAGGTAACTTGGCGTTTGCGTGCGCATAATTGTTCTGATCAACTCCGCATCTGGGCTTAGCAGTCGCTGGGCGGGGGGAGATCCCCTGCCGGGGGGTCGGTGTTGTGCTAGCTGCTGCCTGCTACATCGCTGTGACGACGTGTCTTTCACACAGCCTGTTTCTCTACTCCTGCGGGGGCTCGGGGGGGGGGGGGGTTTTTCCCCAGACCCGAGGCCGTCAGAACAGCCCGGCGGGCCCCCCGGCCCGATTTGGGACCTTT
>JAODKM010000042.1:5004565-5029590 GCA_026780845.1 Petrocephalus sullivani
TTGACCTGTGCGCCAAAACGGCCCCCGTTCAGGGGTTGGCTCAGACCCCCCCCCCCCCCCCCCCAGATGAGACGCAGGTCGGCCGTTAATCTGCCTGCTCGCAAGTCACGTAGAGGTAAACATTTCTGGGAGAATAAATATTTTTATCTCCCGTAAAGCGACCCCCCGTTATAACCTACAGTTATTTACCATTGAACCTCATAAACCAAGGTCCTTATGGGACTGTGGAGAGACGATCCATCAAGCCCACCTGGCATGTAGCTAAATAGCACAAAAAATAGGCATCTAAATATAACTGCGGTGCTGTTGATATTCATGATAAGCGCCATTAGGGAGGGGAGCTAGCTAACCCAAAGGGTCTTGGGGTAACAATGCCTAGGATGCGCTGCTCTGGGCCGTAGTCCAGCTGCTTTCCCATCATGCACTTCTCACACATCGTTGGGGATGGGGCGGGGGGGGGGGGCTCTGAGCAGCAGGCTGCCCCTGCTGTCACACGCCGTCGTATGCACCTGTATGGGCGTCGCGTGGAAAGCACGCGCACGCAAAACAGACACGCAGGGGGAGCACTCAAAGGTCAGCCCCATCTCCCTGACAGGGCATTCGCTGCCTCTTAGAGGTGTAGAGAGCAGAGATTAGCTGACCCGGCTGTCACTGCTGCCCGCTCGTCACAGCACCTAACAGGCGGGTCTTCGGGGCAGCTCGTCTCTCACCTCGCTAAACCGGGGTGGGGGTTCTGTAAGTAACTGCAGAGGGAGTGTATGTGTGGCACTACAGCAACTAGACACACACCCGCACACACAGCCTCACCATGACGAGTAGTAGTAGTTCCTCAGAGATAGGAATGACTGTTGTTTTAAAAACACCCTGCTGTTGATATATGTACCTCGTATCTTGTTAGCTTCATCGCTGTATTCCTGATTCCCAAAGCATCATGGTACAGCTGTGCCCATCCCCCGTGGGCTGGCTGTACACAAACAGGGAGATCTCTCTCGGAAATGTAACCGCATCATATCACGGTGTGACCCATTACCCCCAGTGACGTAGATATGGACACGGGCAAATTATTACAACCTTTTTTAAAAATTCATATTTACTGTTACAAGCCACCTTGAATATGTAGACCGGGAATACACGCCCCTCAGTGACTCCATCTCAAGCAATAATCGGTTCTCTGTTTTGTAAAAAATTAATTGCACGATTTACGCAATGCTTCGTCTAGAAGCTGGCATCCGGTCTCCCAGGCAGGGGATGCCGATCTAGTGTCCACTGGCACATACACGTCATCATCGTCAGTTATTTTTTATTTGTGTTTTGGTACGTTTATAGCTTTTTGAATTGCATTTCTCTTCCTCCCCCAGCACAGCCGAGCGATTTGGAGATGATTTCTGTGGGACGACAACGGTGCAGGACGTCGACTTCAAAGGGGCCAAGGCGTGGAAAGGGTGGGTGCGACTGCCTCCCGGGCCCCCAAATTAGGCCGTCCGTTGACGAATGGTATAAAAGCACAGGAGGAAAGCGTGGGTGGGGGCTGGGGGGAGTGGAGGGCACGAGCTACAAGCAGGGGGCTCTGGGATGAGACTCGTCCAAGCTGGCTCGTTTTACGCCATGCCCCTCACCGGCCCATGGGGGCCCCGGACACTCTCTTCTCGTGGCCCTTGCCACTGCCACAGCCGCGGAGGAGGGGCCTGTGACGCGTGTTTCTGGGAGTCCCCTGGAAAGGTAACTCTCTACCCAAAAAGGGTAGCATGGCCACCTCGTGAAATGCGAATGGTGAACATGTCAATAGTGGGCAGACTAACCAAGGATCTGCTTTTTAATGTTTATCTTTAGCCACCATTTTTAAAACCTTTTCCCTCAGCAGTAGCAAGTAAAAAGGGCATTTTACATTCAGAGAATGAATTTGTATAAGAACCAATACACAAATAATATATGAAAATATATTCTCACAAGAAGTACATGATTCAGTACGTCAAAGGATAAGTCTGAGTCTGAGTAGTGATACCTGTAAAATTAGAGACATGTAAAGTAGCACTTTCAATATAGTAGCTGTAGGTTCAGGGAAAATTTGTGGATTTTTTGCCTGCCACATCCTGAGCTGATGTTCCTCTGGTGGCCATTAGAGGGCATGAGAGCTCAACGTTCTGCTCAGGCCTAGCGGTGATCCCGACAGATTCCTTCCCAGGAGGCGAACATTTGGGCGATTATCTGACGCACATTTAAAACATAAGCATCATGTCAAGGAGCGAAACAGATTTTCGCAAGGCCCAAATTGGGGAGGCGCCCTCGGCTCCGTGCCGGCGGTATGTGGTGGCCAAATGGTGATGCAAATGAATCGAGTGGTCCATGGGGGGGGGGGCATGTGGATCTCGGACGAATCTTTGACATGATCCAGAAGGCCCATTGTAGTGCGGGGGTGTAGGGAGGACCTGTGAGGGACTCAATGGTCACGTGACCTGTGCAAATCCGTCGTGCCTCACCTCTTCCCAGAATGCACCTGGGCAGGGCGGCAACCTCCCCAGCTATCAACCGCACTGATGCCGTCTGCTCCAGTGTTTAACGGAACTTTCTGTTCTGTTGAAATCAGCAGAAAATTGATTTGAAAAAATGCCATATGTCGACTCAGTCTTGTGTTCCTGCAATTATAGTGTACACAGTTTGTGTGATTGTTGGAGATTTTTCCCCCCCATCCCATATGCTCTGATTAAGTCTAATATGGTAGGCAAAACATCCACAGGGCTGGCTGATCCCGGGCAGGTCTCGGTTTGTGCGACGGTTCAAAATGGTTTCTAAGGTGACAGGGTCTGTTACATAAAGATAAGACAACCCTGGAGATCAGCCAGCTTCATTGGCGTGTCCGGGCTGGTCCACACCGCGATTGGGCGAGACACCCACTCAGAAAGGCGACCCCCAAGTAGAGGAGGCTGCTTTGGCCACCGAAATGTGGCCAAGATGACCCGCAACTGATTTCTTTGGACGTGTGGCCATTGCCGCTGCCATGATTGGCCACAACTTCTACGTACATGATTCCTGTCAAGTAAAGCATGCTGCAGGTGGCTGGCGAGCGACTGACAGGGAGGAATGCACTGAGCTGTTTCTCGTGGCCGCGGCTGCTCAGAACACCACGCGATTTGGGTAGAGGGCACCGAGTGCAACCGTTATTTTTATTTTTTTTCATTCATCTCCATAAATATTTAACAGAGTCTTGACGGCTTTATGGACTGCTTGTTCTGCGGAGCAATTAGCTGGAGTACCGTTTAAGGCAGAAAAAAATCGGGCAGGAGCGCTCGGCGGAGCGCCGGCGGATTCCAGAGAAGTGGGAACGCGAAGGCTAACCGCTGGCCCGGACCTCCGATTCCGACTCCGCCTCTGCACGCGGCGTTCCGTAGCTTTCCGAGAACACGGGAGGACTCTCCGAAGCCAGGAATGGGCCGTTCTGGAAGAACAAGCAGTTTGCGCACATTGATGCGCTTCTGGGGCTGGCCTTGCTGTGGGTTACGGCCTCGCAGTTATTGCAGCGAATTCCGGGCCTGGTTACATCTCCAGATGCTTACATGTTTATTCCAGCGGCCGAGTCATTTTGATTTGCGAGTTAACGAGCGGCATTCGGGGTTTTATATGGAGCTCCTCAAAGCTGCACTTCGGTTAAAACAGAGCGATGTACCAGGCAGGGGGAACGCATCACCCCCCGTGTCCTCAGTGTCCCCCCCCCCCCCCCCCCAGGCCGCAAAGGGCTTCTTCCAAGCTGGAGCTGTTGGGTCATTTGGGTCATTGTAGCAATATTGCCCTGCCCTGCCATTGGACTGGGGGGCAGGGGGAGTATGCTGGTGAGGGGGAACTGAACATGACCGAAAGGCATGAGAGCTAATGGAGTGGCCTGTGTGAGCCTGAAACACAGTGCACCCCCCCATCCCCATTCTGACCCTACCCAGCCCTCGGCATCGAACCACATCAGTTAACGTCCAAATTAGCCTCTCTCTGCTTGGCACAGCACACACACACACACACACACACACAGACATACGGATGCATGCATGCACACACACACACGCACACACACACAGACATACGGATGCATGCACACACACACAGACATACGGATGCATGCACACACACACAGACATATGGATGCATGCACACGCACACACGCGCACACAGACATACGGATGCATGCACACACACACACACACACACACACACAGACTTATGGATGCATGCACACACACACACACACACACATACACACACAGACATATGGATGCATGCACATGCACACACACATACATGTTTGTATTCATATCTCCTTAAATTTCTATGGGAAAAACCATAATCCCATCAATGACAACCTTAACCCCTACCCAGCCCTAACCTTAACCCCTACCCAGCCCTAACCTTAACCCCTACCCAGCCCTAACCTTAACCATAAGCAACCAAACAAAATACAAGAAGTTGCAGGTTTTTAGCCATGAACACATGAGGCTCAGGCGCTCACATGGGAAAAGCGTGGTGACCTTTTCCCAGAGGCCTGAGCAGAGCCACCTGCCTGACCTTCGCGGTGCAGCCGTGATCCAAACTGTCCTCTAATGCCAGCCAACAAATCACGTCCTGGATAATCAGGGCCCGATCAAATCAACCTGCCCTCCCAGCTCAAACGGCTTCATGTCCGTTACAATCAAAGGCACTTTTAGCAGTATAAACCACTCCACTCAGCTATTTCTTTGTATACCTCTTTCCCGGCTTGTAATCTGGGAGGATGTACCCAAGGATAGCATCGTACTTCCCCCAGAAATGGACTGTCACTGTAAAACCTGCAGGCCAAGTAGTTTGCAGCTCCTGCTCTGCTTTCCAGGTTACATGTGAAGCGATAATCACAGCTCCTCCCAGGCGTCCCGTGTCTCTTATTCCTCTCCCTTGGGTGCATCAGGCAGGTTTCCCTGGATTATAATGGTTTCCTCACAAATCTGATCTCAGATGTGTGCATCAGATACTGTATCCTACATGTAGAGACTCTGGCTTTTATCGCCTGTATGTTTTGGACGGCTTGCACACCGCACATCGCTAAATGCATTAAAAGACCTGATTTGAAACTGGCCTTGGCTTCCTTGGGGGTACATCAGTTAGGTCCCCAAGGGTCATACATGTAAAAAAAAAAAAAAAAAAAACAGAAGAACACATGAAAATGACTGTAAGTGTAACAGAGGAAGGAAACGCCCGTAAAATATGATCACAACTGCGTTACCGGGATTGTAAATGTGAGCGGGTAGTAAATGCCAGAGTCGCACACAGATCGGGTTCGGAAGAGGTGCGCCTCACAGGCCAGTGGTTTTCCCACCTCGCCACATCTGTTAATATAAAAAGCCCCCGCCCCGAAATCAAGGCTGCCCGTGTCCACCAGAAGAGTGTCTAGCACCTGTAAAATACTGCACGGCCATCAGGACTAAACTAGTTTATTTTTTAAACTAGGTTATTTTGGCTGCGCTGGACACTTCATGAAGCAACACAATTACTTTTGTTCACATGAAACCGAAGAAGAAGGAAACAAACCTTTGTCCCAAATAAAATTTTTAAAATAAGAGTTTACTACTACCAAAAATGCCAGGTCTGTACTTTTGCTTAAACTTTGCGTGAACCGAACTGACGTGCACCGCCTACAATGGAAGCATTCTTGCTTGTTTCCAGTAATAAATCTTCCTTTCGCACGTCCAGAGAAGTGATACAATTTCAAGATCTTCCCAAATATATAATATATCCTCCTTTTTTGTAGGCAGGAGGAGAGGGTGCTCTGAAATATTCCCTGGTATTAATGGAACACCCAGAACAGAGCATTAAAACGCTGTCAGAACGGGACATCTCCATACAGGCAAAAACATAAAATAAATCACTCAAAAGACGCATAAAAGTCGGAGATGGCGAAGCTGTTCATCCACTGCGCGGCATTCCCAAGTGCCGCCGTCAGAGATTAATGCTAGAGTCTGTTTTGGCAGAAAACGACAGCGAGCTACTGGGGTGCCCATAAAAGCACTAAGAGCTGCCGCGTCGGGGCAGGGAGACGGGAAATACGACAGGCAGCCGACACGGAGGCAGCCGGCAGCCGGGATCGAGCCCTGAGTGGGACTCGCCCTCCCTGCTAACGGTGACTCGTTCCATCATCTTTTCCCCACCTATATAAGCAACAAGCAGTTGTATTGTACTTAATTAGCATATCATTTCCTAACGTTCAAGTCACACTGCTCGCCACAGATATAAACTTTCATTGTTGAAATTGTGTGTATGTGTGTATAGCTTATAAAAATATTACACTTAAAATACTTTAATTCGATATTGATTATAAAATATTTAATTTTTACCTTTTATAAACTACTTGAACACAAACTTTTGACTTTTATTAACTTAAAAAACACATACATTCAAGATACATATGTTAAATGTGTATAATCTAAAAATGTGCGTAAAATAGTTTAATGGTTGACTGACTCTTGCGTGGGTTTATGAATTACCCCTCCATTTTCGATTTTAACAAATTATCTATTTCATTAATAATAGAATAATAATAGAAAGTCAGGCCTGTTGGTCAAGTTGCGAGGAAATCTGTGATAAATTATATAGTATTAAAAATTTGTAAGATTGGCCATTCGACATTGACCATCTGAGCCGTGGGCACAAAACAGACAGAAAAATACAATTAAAAACACATATTAGAAATAGTGAAAGAAAGTGACAGGAACATGCAATAACAGATTTTGGTTACAGTATTATTAATGTGCAATAATGGATTTTTGTAAATTAAAGTTGGAAAGCTAATCCACGGTATAATGCTAAATTTGAAGTGCACGAGAACTTGACAAGATGCAGAGTCAGATGGGGAAGGAGTTGCTCCTCAGGCATAGCACAAACATGACAGTGCTGTCCTGCAGCACATATTTAAGTGAATACGATGGTGAATTCGTACCCTAACGATGGTGGCATTATAACGATAACAGTTGCCCGGCATGCAGACGCTGAAATCACATATGGTGTGGTGTGAGACCGTGCCGGCCGGCTTTGACCACGCTACCAAGCCGGTGGGTTGCGGGGGTCATGGGTTCTCCATCAGCCTCTCCCTGACAGTCACCCCCCCCCACATCTCTCAACCCTCCTCCGAGGACTGACCTTTGGGTTCGTGAACTCCCAGCACATAAGGACGGCACTGTGGCCAAACTTCGATGGGCCCCCACATCTGGTGGGGGGGGGGGGGGGGGGGGGCGCCCAGGCCCACGGTTCCCCCACCAAGGCGGGCAGATGGAGTAACGGGGAGGTACGATGCCGATGCTGAAACAAACAGCCCGTGTGGGCATGTTGAAATACCTGTTCCTGGCTATAATATATCATTCATTCGGTTTTATTTGTATAGCGGATTTTCATGGCATGACATCATGACGGTGTCTCACAGCTCTTTGCATTATCCCTGCCCAAAGCCCCCAGTGAGCAAGCCAGAGGTGACAGAGGCAAGGAAACACTCCCTAGAGAGAGACACTTTGGGAGGTACCAGACCCAAAGGTGAGCCGTCCTTCGTCAGATGTACAAGATGGCAAAGTCCTCATTTTCCTCAGTTACAATGCCGAACCCTTTTGCAACTAGCAAACTATATTGTTGATACTGGCTGCAAGGGCACAGTTTTGATTTCAGTATTGATGGGGGCCAAATCAGTGTTGCTCAGTTACCTGCTCAGTGTTGGTTTAGCTTAGCTGATCTGACCCTTTAATTCTTTATTGCTGAAGCCCTAAGAGCTCTTACATAGAGGGTCTAATGGGAGGAAGCATTCAGCTTATCGATTGCAGTGTGGTCACCTTTCCTGACACTGTCACCACCACCAGAAGACACTGCAGGATCCATGAACAGAGCAGGCGATAGCGGAGACAGGCAGAAACGAGAGGTGCGGACTCGAGTCACTGATTTGCAGCTCGACTCAGACAGGTCACAAATTTGAATTTTGTAGATCAGCGGGTCATAACGTTGGCCCTATGATCAGAAGGTTGCCGGATCAAATCCCCGGGCCGGCAGAGTCCATAACTCCCAAGTCACCAAGGTCCACGGCTCCCCAGTCACCAAGGTCCACGACTCACCATTCACCAAGGCCCATATCTTCCCAGTCACCAAGGCCCATAACTTCCCAGTCACCAAGGTCCATAACTTCCCAGTCACCAAGGCCCATAACTCCCCATCCACCAAGGTCCATAACTCCCCAGTCATCAAGGTCCACAACTCTCCAGTGCACCAGGGACTGGCTGACTCTGTTTTCTCAAAAGATATATCTTGTTTTGGACAAAAGTGCCTGCTAAATAAAGCCAGTGTCAGAGTAATGTAGAAAATGCTTTCCATCACACATCCAATGTCATGCTAAAGTTTATGCAGATATAAAGTCGTTCTTAACTTAACCTGGACAGTGAATGCAGAAAAGCAGCCTACAAGTGCATTATGTGAAAATGAAATGTTATGAAATAACAACTGAATGAATAAGGTGAATCAGTTGTGCACACTATGTAAGTCAATATGCCTTTAAAGGAATCGTAACGGTGTGCTACACTGTATATCCCTCTATATCCCACCAGTCACCCATGCCTAGGATTTATTTTCCAAATGCGATCCAAGAAAGCGGCCAGCCTGCGTTATGTTTACAGTGGGGGTGCGATGGGAGGGGGGTGGCGAGGTGCCATGGGCCAGAGGCAAGGTTGCTTTTTACAGGAGGTCAAAGCGGGGGCAGTCCCTCTCTAATCCCCCGCTCGCCCCCCCGAGGGGTCCATGGCCCTGCTGCCGTTTGATCGTCCATCTGCAGGGATGTTCCTCGCTCAAATACATCGTTTCCCATAAACTGTCCCCCAGAATGGAGAGGCGGGGGGGGGGGTGTTCAAAAGACGACTCTGGCCGGCCCTGGACGGCTCCCACCCCCACCGCAGGGGTCCCCAGCGACCTCCGAGACGGAGCTGAAAGTGTCAGAGGACACGGAAATCAAAATATGCCGACCTCTTTGTCCTCAGCGGGACTCTCACTGTCGTGACGGGATGGACGTTCTCCTGTTTCATCCTCCTAGGATCAAAAACGATTAATCTCAGTATCGGCCCGTACAAAGCCAGGTTAATCATATCGCGGAGTACCAGTGAGACAGAACCGTGTACGGATGCTACTTCACTGGCCTAAAACCATCTTACCTTGAAAATTTGCCTCCTATCCTATACGACATCCTGTTTGGGGGCGGGGGGCAGACCCATCTCCTTCAGCTACAGTCCTCTCCTGCAGGGATGCCCCCCCCAGAAAACAGTGTATCTATACTGAGCAGAAGCAATCGTATGCAGCCAAGAACCTAATCCTGCCACAAACAGGGTTGCTGGGGGTTGTTTTATCTTGTAGCTGGATGCCCCCCCCCTGTCATGCAGATGCAAGGGGGGGTGCCTGCACAAAGTGGGCGGCCGCTGAGTCCGGCATGGGTCAGCCAGGCAGTGACAAAGGCAACAGTGAGGGCCTCAGCTGCACAGGCTGGCTGTGGGTCCAGTGCGCTGGGCCTCGCATCGCACCAGAGCCCCCTCTCTCCTTAACCGTCGGCTGACCGCCCTCTCCCATCCTCTGTCAATGGGACTAAGCTACGGTTAGCATTTAACGGCGCGCTTCGGCACGCGGCATTTCTGATTTACCAGACGCGTTGTGAAACTGATAGTGAGCCAGGCGAGTTTACACGTTTAAATGATGCACATCTGCATCTGCTTCGTCAATATTCAAGCATTAAAATGATTTAGTAAATACGTTGGTGTATTTGCTAAATCTCAGAACATATGTAAATTAAACATGTGCTAACGATCAGGTGCACAGGAGCGAGTTTGATATTGCGGGGGTAGAGCTTAATTATTTAAATGTGAATTTATAATTTTATCGAGGGATAAATGAAATCAAATTAAATCAAATGCCCTGCTAACAATCTATTAAATCTCTGGTTTGGCATCTTTAATGCCAAAGAAAAACAATGTTTAATTGAAAAGTATATAATAAACTTAATCTGAACATCCATGTTCCTTGTAGACTGGGTACAATGATTGTCTTGGATACACAGAAGATACTTTTTTGTATGATTCTAGAGGATTTAAGTGTTTCCTGACATTTGTCGAAAGCTTGATTTACAGTATGTGAGCATGTTGAGTCCCTTGATAAACTTAATTACATATATATATATATATTGCATTTTAATATTCAAATACAGGCAACCACACAGATCGGTTAACATTTAAAAAAATTTGAAAAATGTGAAAAAAGGTGAAGATTTGAGGTGAATATTTTTCTGATTGTAAGTATGATGGTAAGTAGATGTCAGATATTTATAAAACAAACTTAAGCCATATATTTTTCAATAGCTGTAAGCACCACAAGATCACTGTGACAATTTAAAGTAGTTTGATGAACTGAAAATCTCGTTTCATGTTTAAAAGATTCACATTAAGATTGAATATAGTACAGATATATGAAATCGTTGGTGCTCCCAGCCACCTTTCTAGGACAGGGTCATGGGGCACTTACCACGTATGACTAACTATATATGATAATATTTATACATTTTTAAATAGAGAATTAAACTTAAGAGTGAGGATATGGGTCGACTTGGCATGTAGCCTTGTGGATGAGTGTCTGTGGGCCTGCTGGCTCAGCCCCTGTCTGCACAGCTGTAAACCCGCTGGAGCAGAGCAAGTTATTTTACTTTCGTCGAGGGTAATGGAAAACACAGTGTTCCACCTGGTACTCCGGCCGGCCACGGGCCCGTCGCGGGTCGCACGGATGGTGCCAGGCACAAGTGTTGCTTTTCGGCCCTGGTCACGCAGCGAAGTTCGTCAGCGTCGCTCAGGATTAATATCGCTAAATTTCGGATCGCTCTCCGGCACGTGTACCGTTTGGCGAGGGGCTTGTTCATTCATCCGCATCTCCAGCTGCCAACGACGGATGGCCTGGCAGGACTGTCGGGGTATCCGTGTGAGAGTGGCATCTGTTATGTGGGAACAAGCATCCTCGCACCCCTCAGAAGGATGGAGGGGAAGAGCCGGCCTGCTGGGCGAAAGAGCCTGGGGCTCGCCTGGCCCGTCGCGGCCCAGACCATCCTCTGTCTCCCTGCCTGCTGACCTCCCCACAGCCCCCCGCTCCCAGGTGTCTAATGTGCCTCTCTGGTCCTTCGGGCAAGTTGCTGGAATACAGTTAGCCTCTTGCTGTTTCCAGACTCACATGGAGGTGGCTCCTTAAAGGTGCCCCTGCCTGGCTTAAAGGGACCATGACTCAACCACTCAGACGTATCCAAAAACGTGGCTTCCTTTATGCGCTTTAAGAATGGTACTGATTGATGTTGAATTCTCTCAGAAAAACAAAAGACCATGACACCATAAACGAATGAGGCCAGAACGAAGCACAGTAACTTTCTCAAAAGAAATAAAACACAATGGTGATTTATCCAAATAGCATAGGGCACATTATATTATCAGAACCATACTGGGGTTTGCGGGAAATGAGCCTTTAGGATTGCAAAGTACTAACATGACATTTCCCCCCAAAGAATGCTTGCCTACAGTAAAGCGAATCAGAAATTTTAAATCTCAATTATATCTTATATATATTTCCGTGATAACAGATTGCATCAATCTGAATTAATGTTTGTTCTTTTTTTCAATTAGGAGAGGAAAAAAACAGGACTGACCTTGAAGACCTGACGTCTCATTATAGGTGATTCTGCGAGGCCGCAAAACACTTTAATTAGAAGCACACAAATCACAGCGGGGGGGGGGGCAGAGAGAAGGAGAGTGCGACAGATTTCATCAGATGTGTGTGCGGTAATTGCAACAGGAACCCAACTTGTTCAGCGCGGTTCTTTGTTAGGAGCAGGGCTGTCTATGGTCAATTACAAGCACCAGGAAAGAAAAGGCAGGAAGGGGGGGGGGGTCGGAATTTAATTGGAGGAGTCGTCTTGTCATTTCACAGATCTGCGTAACATCCGTAATGTGGAGTGTCGCATATTAGCCGCGGTGTGGTTGGAGTCTCAAGGTTCATTTAGGGGGGAAAAATGAGTTAATCAAAAGGAGAATGTAAAAGGACAAAGAGAACATACCGGAACCCTCTCAAGCACCGAAACATCAACACGGGGAACATGACTGAGGGGGCCGCTCAGCGATCAGGCCCCGGTCCAAGCCGGGCTTCACTCTGAAAACTGTAAAGCGAAGGGCTCCTACATGTACATTTCTCTGTTAAAACTGGGCCTCTCCACTTTTCAAATGGCATAAAACAGCCAGAAGATGCACTAATGAAACAACCAAAAAAAACTTAACAATCCTTGCCACAGTAACAAGAAAATGTGAATAATCCCTCTTCTGATGGCTGCATTTTCTTCATTAAAGCGATGTGATTCACGTCACCACAAAGAGCCCTAAGAATCCGTGGTGGCGTATCGCAAATGTATGCAAACCTTTTTTTTATATGGTGGGCATGTTTAGTCCCCACAATGTAATATAAACATGACGCCCCCCCCCACACACACACACACACTCTTTGACACTTGTGAGATGGCTACACAGTGACTAGACGATATACTTGACATGCTACATTCACTCGCTGAGTAGATAATATACTTCATGTACTACATTTACACAGTGACTAGTCAATATACTTCATGTACTACCGTTACACTGGATAATATACTTCATGTACTACATTTACACAGTGACTAGTCAATATACTTCATGTACTACCTTTACATGGTAACTGGATAATATACTTCATGTACTACATTTACACAGTGACTAGTCAATATACTTCATGTACTACCTTTACACTGTAACTGGATAATATACTTCATGTACTACATTTGCACGTTTTCCGTATCACCGTCTGTGCACGGCTAGGCATTGCGCAACGCTGGCCTCCCTCTGCGTTAGCCGGCCTAACAGCACTGTCTGTCCCTCAGCCAGGAGCCGGGATTGTACATTTAGACATAAACGCTCACGCTCGTATCTGCACCCCAGCTGCAAGTGACAGCAGGATGATGTTTGTGTATCTGAGGACCCCACGGCAACCCAGAGCCAAATTTTGGGCTGAACGCGTGTCCTGGCTCCTGGCTAGACGGCAACGATCCACACGCGATCTCCCACAACTCGCACGACAGAGATCTGTCTACAACTTCATTCTTATACTCCACAAATACGTTTTCTGGCTTTTTCTGAAGTTGGAACATCTGCTTTTAATACGGGGAAAGGCTTTCCGCCATGCGGACATCCGTGGAGCGGCTTGTTCCGCATAAGTGAAGCATTTATTAAGGCTTAGTAAGCATTGTAACACATTTTACCAGGATGGTAAAGAGCTGGTCGGTGGAAGCTGGCACAACTTTAGCTTCTGTATATCCTACCAGGGAGCCCTAGCAACCCACTGGCCTTCAGAATAAAGTGTTTATGAAGTCACTAGCGGAGTCCACACACATAATGATCCTTACATGAATGAGCGATTAACAGTTTGAGCCCTGAGCAGTTATGAAATGAAAGCAAAGCACTATGGGAAGCGGTGCGGCTGAATGTCCATTGTGCGTGAATGCTTTTTTTTTTTCCTCCCCCTGCATGAGTGGAAGTGCCAGAGGGGGAACGAAAGCAGTGAGAGAAGAGAGGGAAAGAAAGAGAGGGAGAGAGTGCAAGATGGTAGTGGAAGTGTCGGAGTGGATGGGTTGGAAAGAAGGGAAAGAATTAATTAAAGAAAAGAGAGTATACTGAAGTACACTGTCTAATTAATGTGTAAAGGTAGTATGTGAAGTATGCTGTCTAATTACTGTGTAAAGGTAGTATGTGAAGTATGCTGTCTAATCAATGTGTAAAGGTAGTATGTGAAGTATACTTTGTAGTCAGTTTGTAAATGTAGTATGTGAAGTATACTGTGTAGTCAGTTTGCAAATGTAGTATGTGAAGTATACTGTCTAGTCAGTGTGTAAATGAAGTATGTGAAGTATACTGTCTAGTCAATGTGTAAATGTAGTATGTGAAGTATACTGTCTAGTCAGTGTGTAAATGTAGTATGTAAAGTACATCATCAAGTCACTGTATAAATGTGGTATGTGAAGTACATCAACAAGTCAGTGTGTAAATGTATAGTATGTGAAGTATATGGTCTAGTCAGTGTGTAAATGTATTATGTGAAGTATATTGTCTAGTGAGTGTGTAAATGTAGCATTTAAGCACATCATCAAGTCACCGTGTTAATGCAGTATGTAAGGTATATTGTCAAGTTACTGTTTAGCCATCTGACAAGCATGAAAGCATCAATTTCAATTACATTGTAGAGGCCAAAAGTCCCCCAACATGATGATAACCTGTCCTTTTGACATTGCAGGGACGACCGTTTTGGTCCCCATAAGGGTAGACTCAGTTTAAAAAATCGGTGATTGCACTCAAAAAGCTAAAAATTATATTTTGTTTGGTTACTTATGGTTAAGGTTAGGGCGGGGTAGGAGTTAAGGTCAGCATTGTTGGGATTGGGGTTTTTCCCACAAAGACAGTGCCCACAAATATATGAATACAAATGTGTTTGTGTGTGGGTGTGCCTAATAAAGGGTCAGTTTAGAGATTGTGCATTAATGTTTTATTTTTCATTGATATGTCACCAACATCTGTTACGAGAATCTACTAGGAAAACATATTAATGGAGTGATGTCTGTCATATTTTTATTTAACTGCAGTGAGTAAACAAAAGAGAGATTTTCCAGAGGAAAACATTTAGCAATGTCATTAACCAAGTACTCTGTGTGACTATAAAAATCCCAGATTCCTTGGTCATTCGGTTCTTGTTTTATTTTTCCTCAAAAATAGCCAGGAATAACTGACATTTGCAACATAAAATGCAGGAAAGGGAGCATAAAGGCATTCCATCTGTTCGCAAAAGAAGAAAAAAACACAAGAGCTGGTCGTTTTATCAGCAGTGAAGGAGGGAGGTGCTGGCTGAGTGTAATTCACCCCCACAGACTGTCATCTGGGAATTAGCTGTGAATTTTCCGTCAATGTTTCCATCACCGAAATAACAGCAATTTCTGAAGTCGCCATTATCACACTTCGCTATGGTAACCGCTTCCTATTTGAGTAAGTGGGGGGTTTATCTTCGTGGTACTATTGCCAGCCAATTGGCTTGCACCTTGAACAGTCAGTGGGAGGGGCACCGTCGGATCAAATCCACTGCCGACCCATAATTCAACACCAGCAAGGTACACCTGTGGCCCTCACACCTGGAGGCCCCTACGGAGAGAGTGTGAGCTGCCACACCCTGCTGTTCTACACTGGCCTCCCATGTCTCCTGTCCTGATGTCGTCCAGAGGCCTAGACAAAGGCTGTCTAGTGTCTGAGGAGCCACATAACCACGCAAAGGCCTGATAATTCTCACATATAATGTAATATGATTGGACGTGTGGAAAATGACGCCAGCCAAAATGATGACATAGGTTGCACTGCCATAACAAGCATGTACGATATTTCATATATATAGATACATGCACTAATTTCCCAGTATTATATAGTGTGACGGTTCATTGTTTGTCTAATGTGGAATGTTACATTGCTACGTCTCATCACATCGCGTTACGTTACGTAGGTAGACGTAATCTTCTTAAATTGTTGATAATTGTGCAGACATTTTTTTGCACTGCAAAAATGATCCCAGAACTGTCTTATTACACACACCCTGTAATGAATGACAGCTTGTGGCTCCGGGAGGAACGTTATTTTGTTTCGCTGTGTATTCGTACATTACCGAGATGATGATAAAGCTTTGGTGGACTTAAGCTTTGGTCGTCACAATAATAAATTAAAGGTTAATATTTTCAAAGCTCAGACGGAGATGTTGAGTGTTTGAAGCAGGCAATGAAAGAAACCTGTTAGGACAGTTGGGTGGCGGGGGGGGGGAGTCTGTACGACATATACAAAGAGAGTGAAATTGTTCTCACTGCACACCTAAACAACACAGATTTATTTAAAAATATGAAACGGGGGTCACTCCCGGAAATTGAAAGAAGGAGATAGTTAAGAGTTATATTCCCAGAGGACGGGGCCGTGTAACAAGCAAGGAGCACCGCTGGTTAATGTACACTCACGCCCCCCCCATCCATTACGGCGCACTCCAAGTCGCCGTCTCACGCTCGCTCCAAGGCCCCCTGCTGGCCCCTCTATTTATTGAATACATTTTTTCGCCGTAGCATTTTTTCGCCGTAGCATTTTTTCCACCTGAACTGGCAGTTGCAACTTTTATGGCCCTGCTGCATGCGGGGGCCTCTTGTAGATTGTTTTTTTTTTCTTTTTTTCCATTTTAGCCTCATGCTTGAGTGGATTCTATGGTGGATGGGGGGGGGCAGGGGTTCTACCTTGAGCGTACAAACAGGAAGAGTGCTCTTATTATTTATTTTTTTCCCCCTCGATCCTTTGCTGTTCTGCACTGTTTCGACTGCACTTCACAAAAAATAAAAACATTAAATGAGAGTGCTGGGAACCCCAGCTGGCTCGAGACATAAAATTGCCTTCAAAGGATAAGTAAACTTCTCCTGGTTAACGTCACATTACCCGATGCCATGTGGGCTCCCCCAGACCCCCCCTAAAAGAACTGTGAATTCACCCAGCCAGCCGAATACAAGGGGTTAAGAAGGACACTAGCGATATCACTAAACTACTCACCCAAATGTTTAGTGACTGCTTACTAATTGATCCCTCCTCTTACAACACTGAGCCCCCCTCCAGGACGTCCGTCTACACCAAGGGTCTACCAGCCATTTCCCACCGTGACAGCAAATGGAAAATAACGTCTTTCTAATCTTGCATAAGAATGACACCATTGTACGTATATATATTTTTCCCTTTGGTTTAAATGTGCCCTTTGGCCCTTGCTCTTGGTCTCTTTGTAGGTCTGAACATCCGTATACTTGAAATTTAATCTGAATTGTGCAATTCAAATGTCATTTCATTTGTGTATGTGGTGGGGGGGGGGGCACCAATTCAGATAATTAAGACTGCAGGAGGAAACGAGCGTATGGGGTGGAAAGTGCAAAATCCACACACACAGAGCGGTGGCGGGATTCGAACCCCCGACAGGTGCGTGAGCTACTGTCAGCTGGCCCTTTTCCTGTTCAGTTAACTAAAAAATCGAGTGTTTTTCCTCGATTCCCTGGGAAGTTTTCCTACTGGGACGGCGGGGACTCGGGTCAAATGCGGTCAGTCCGTAACAGATGTGGGAGTGCCACCAAGACCCTGGGTGAAACCGGCGTGGGTGTGGGGTTAAAGCCCATGGCGAGCGCCGTCTGTGCAGGGCGTAGGGGGAGGAGGGCACGCGGATCCGTGGCGGGGGGGCAGGAGAGGGGGCTGAAAGGGCTCCGATTGGCCGGCTCCCCTGCCAGCTGCCACTCCCGCACTCTGGCTGCCGTAAATGAGGGAATAAAACGCAACATTAGGACGCACCAGAGCCGCAAATTAAAGCGTGGGGCTGACGCCACAAGGTGAAATGTTCTCACCCCCCCCCACCCCGAGGACATGATAATGATACCTATTGGGCCAGTTTGGTTGGAATGGCTGGACTCGAGTCCAGGCCTTTGTTTATCCACTCATTTATTGATCTGTCTACTGATATATTATTGGGTAATAAATTATGAATATTGCCAGACCGGGGGATCGTCTCAAACGAATGCCCAGGCAAGGCCTCCGTTTCCTCCTCTACGCTTTATTTGTTTATTTTAGGGACAGAAGGGACAGAGGAGCATCGCGCAGGACGTTTCAAAAATGTCCCAGGGCAGGACAAAAATAACCAACATGCGGTCCCCCCCCCCCGTCAGCCACATTCATAACTTCGAAATGAAATAGGTGACACGTCCCCACACTCCTCAATCCGGGCCACGTCGCGGCGGGAAACGTCCCAAATCTGTCCGAGCGGACCGTCTGGCTGTTCTGAAGGCCTCGGCTATGTGGACAAACCCCCCCCCCCCCCCCCCGCCCGCCCCCGCCGGGGGGGGGGGTACAGCCCACACACACGCGCACACACACACACTACACTGCCGGAGGGAGGGGGGGGGCACAGCCACAGGACTCTTGCACTACTGGGAATCGTGACCATGCTGGCTGCAGATTGAGAGACTGAGCTGGAGCGTGTTCTCTGAAATGCCCCCCTGTGTACTGTCACGACATCTGCTGCTGTTTCTCAGTTACTTCCTACCCGCGGAGAGCCGAATGGGGAAGTGGATTGTCGCCTCTGGCTTCCTGCCCACACTGTTACTGCTTTTGATTTAAGTATCTCACACAGTATTTATTTAATGTATACAGGGATCTTTATCTCAGGGTGTCGGGTGAGCTCTTAAAATGTGAGAGTGCTAGCTCACGTTTGTCAGCTAGCCGGACTGCTTAAGGCAACCTGTGTTTGCAGATGTTGCAGCGTTAACAAGGGAAAACACCCTTGTTTTACTATTTCTATAAAGCTGGTGATGTTACTGTGATGTATTTTGTACACAAAATATTTTATTAAAAAGTTGCAAAAACTGAGCACTGTCTGAAATATTAACAGCGAGTTCACTTTATTTGGTTGTAGTTCGCCCGCATTGCCACTAGAGGGAGATATAGGTCACAGAAGGCCGAGCTTCCTATGTACTGTACTTCCGAATACACGGTAAAGTGGTTTGGGGTGTGTTATTAAACAAATGAACTTTCCGGAAAAGTGGGAAAATCGGCAGAGCATGGGGGAAATAGCTCTAAGAATGTCTCAGTCTCACTTCTCTTTTAATCATGCTCGTGGAGTCTGGCGGTCTGCGGCACCCGGAGACCTTCCTCCTCTGTCTCCCGACGCTCTTTCTGGTTATTTCCCTCGGCCCGCTGTCTAGTACCCGGGTACACAGCGCGTCCCCGGCGCACTGTCACGAAGATGACTGCTGCCCCCTGCCCCCACATGAAATGTCTTGTCACACTACCTAAGTATTTGCAATCTTCTTAATAAAGGAAGAGCCGGATATGCGCAAAGGAAGTCGCGCAGGGCTCGCCCGCTCCCTCCGATCTGAATGGGTTTCGGCACCTTTGCCGTGACTGGCGGCCCGGGTCTGGGGGCGGGTCGGTGGGGCGGGGAGCGGGCGCCAGTGACAGAGCGGATTCCCGGCAGCGCGCACTCAGAATCTGCGCCCCGCGGCAGCGCACGGACGCGCAGGCAGGGACGCGCACGCTGAAACAGGCGCACCTGTCCCGGCAGCGGGGAGACGCTCCCCCCCCAGCGGCGCCCGGAGACTTCGCTCCGCCATACAGCCTGTCAGAGGTATGCCATTTAAAGGTGCGATTCCCGTGCAGGGGGGCGGAAAGCGACGCCGGTGCCTGCGCTCTCTCGCGTCGCACTCTGCGGTTTTTATCGCATTCATGAGAAAGTCTTGTGGGCGCTTGCGGCTCGTCGCCCTTCGGCGTTCCAAGCAGAGGCAGCCGGCGCATTTTCATCTCCAATGCGCGGATTTGTTTGGCGCTGGCTGCAGCTTTTATAAAATGTTTCCTTTTATAAATGGCAAACTTTTCTGGGGAGTGCCCCTCGGTCCGTGTCCCGGGTCACCGTCTGCCCCTCGCACTGGGGGAGGTTTACACGAAATCAGTTTAAGGGTTGTATATACAAAGTAACACTTGCCTTCTCTGTTTATTGCTTTTGGCAAATTTTAATTCTCTGATCTTTGAACAACTAAAGCAAGTGCTTCTGCCCAAAGTTCTTAAACTTTACAGTAACTTTTTAATTGGGGGGTCGGTCATTCAGTTTGACGGTTTATCAGTAGTCCATTTGGACATTTCCTTAAATGCTGTACTGTAGTTTTTTAGTGTGAGTGATGTCATTTATGATTCATACAGAATTATCATAATAAAAAACCCACCAAAGCAGTGGGCGCGACACGCTCAGCGGACGCTTAGCCACATAACTGTTCCCTGTGTTAAATGCAGTAATTGTACCGTGCACTAGGATTATATTGTCTTGAATGGCGTCAGGAAATTCGAGCATTCAATATTATATTTTGAAAGGGAGCTCATTATATGCAGGATACACAGTAAGTCAGTGTGCAGAACTACAAATGTGATGCATAAGAAGCTGTGGCAGTGAAAGGGCTTGTGTGCGCCGAGGGGGCAGGATGTCGCCGGGCGGAGGGGCGCAGCGCCGTCAGCAGCGGCCACCATCGGCCAGCGGACGCCACGCTCTCTGCGGCCTACGTTTTGAGGAACACATTGTGCTGAGATATGTAGAAAGCTTCAGACTGAAAACTGCATCTTGCGGTTATGCTGTGGCAGTTTCACCAGGTCATCGCGCTTGGAGCTGCCCCTCCGCGGCTGTCCACCGGCCGGGGGCGGGGGGGTCTGTTTTAGGCCAGACTGCACGCCTACCTGCTGACTGTCTTGACCTGCAGCGGTAGGGTGGAATGGAGGAGCGTTTCAGGAGCAGAATGGGCGCCGACGCTCCTGCTTGAGACGGCCAGGAGCGCAAACGAACGCAGAAGGGTTAGGCATGATGTGACTTTACAGCCAAGCCCCCCCCCCGACTTCCTGTTTCCTTGAGAGGTCACTTCCTCACTTGAGCCACCCAGCTGTATCGGAAGTGGGGGTGGTGCTGGGGATTGAATTGTGATGCTAGTTGAAGCTTGACCTTTCTTTAAATTTTTTTCCTTTTACAAAACTGAGGAATGTATGTGGAGGGTTCCTGGAGCCCTCCGTCCAGGGTGACCGAGAGGCTCTCAGATTACACAGCGTATAGGTACTGCAGCCCCTGGGCAAGTTCAGCGCGGAGGACCCGGATGCTCGATTCGGGGCTCTCCGTGTCCTACCATTAACTGGTGACTGTCAACATCAGAACACGATGCACCTGTAAAGGATGGTTATAATTCGGCTAATCCGCATGAGGCTCCTTCCCCTTTTGGTTGTCTGCATGTGTGTATAAACATGCTGCCTGTTCCGTCAGCCTTTCGCTGCTTTCGAGAAGTCGTCATTGTCGCTAACAAACAAAGCCGAACCTGCACTGCACTGCACTGCACTGCGCCACTGGTTGACATGTGAGCCCAGAGTCTGTGCTTCTTTCATGTTATGTATGAGCAGCATTCAGAAGCTGCTTGTAGCCAGGATCGTCACCAGGCTACATTCCCCTGCGGTGGACTGGCATCTTGTGTAAGGAATCTCCTGCCCTGTGCCCTGAGCTTTCTGGCCTCGACTCCAGGCTCACCGTGACTCTGAAATGGGTCAGTAGCCGGGAGATGGGTGGATGAACAGACATGGATTCTCAGGCTGATGTAACATGTGCCTCTTTTTGAAATGTGCTGCGGTTGGGTTGTCCTGCTGTAATGGCATGCAGGTTTTGGAATCTCGGTGAATCGACCTGGCGACCCCCGCCGTCCGGGGGTCCCTGAGTGCCCCACTTTGGGAAGACGGGAATCCCTCCACCAATCTAGAAGCACTTTAAGGATTCATATAGGAGTTTATGGGAACTGTTTAAATGACCCTTGTAATCTGTTCTTTGAGTAACTACACGTTAAATCTGTGTGTTTTAAATCCAGTTTCATTCTGAGAACCTCTCCGTCTCTCTGCTGTGCTCGTGGCGCCTTTGGAAGCCATCATCTCTCATGCACGAGTTATTGTTCTTATACCTGGAATTTTGAGGGCATTATAAAGCGCTTCTAACGTGACCCTGTCTGGGCAGCCTATCCCAGGCCTCCTCCAACCCCTGCGCTCTGCGAGGTCCCTGTCACACTTTGTCCTTCATTCTCTCTCCCCCCTCTCTGTTTGCCGGGTCTCTCTAAAGGAAATGATGACATCATGTGGAAAGAGGAAGCCGTTCTTCCTGAGACACCTGACTTCCTGTATTCCCAGCAGAGTTTCCCATTGTTTGCGGCCCCCTCGCTCCTCCTCCCACCCCCACTCTGCCGCCGGCAGCCCGTGTGTGCGTTTGCGCCACTTTGTGAGGACGCCACTCTGACAGCTCCCTTCCCTGTGTCCTATCGCTACCACTCCACTCCGAAACTGTTTCCTGTTTGGGGAGGGGGGGGGGATTTCCTGCTTTGCTGTGGGCCGTCGGGGAAGAGTGAGAGTGAGGCTGGGAGGGAGCTGATAGAGAGGGAAATGTCCGCGGAGACCCCTTCTTCAGCGGGAGTCCTGCCCTGAAGGCGTCTGGGCACATTGTCGAGCGTTTTTACCCATGTACACCGGGTCTGGAGGAGGTCCCTGTGCTCAGGTTGGGGGGCAGGACCCCTTATCTGCAGCAGATTATCAGCACAGACACACCCTTTCCCGAACATCTGCCCATCCAGCTGTGAACAGCAGCTTCCTGTGGGACCGGTGAGCAAAGGCTGGTGGGGGCTGCTGCCCCCTAGTGATGGGTCTGTCCTGCGTGCTGTTATGTTAGTTATGTTAGTGTCTGCATCTGTGCGGCCTCTCTGCTCTTCTACATATGTGAGTGTGTGCGCACCTTATCGTCTGAGAGAAACCGCAGTCCCCCAGAGTTGTGGTGCAGCATCATGGCTTGTCAGCTTTAAACTGTGCAAGGGCTTTGTGTGCCCATGGGCCCTGAGGCAGATCAGACCTGCAGAAGAGCTGGCAGGATGCATTGTGACAGAGGGAGCTGGTTTCTGACACAATGTTAGAAAGTTTCTGTGTGTGTGTGTGTGTGTGTGTGTGTGTGTGTGTGTGTGGGGCTATTGTGGGCAGTTTCCTCGCACCGGGTCCCCAGGTATACCCAACATGCCTGTGGCTAATGTGCTAGTGGTTTCCGTATTGGAGATGCCCCAATGGTGTCACTTTGGTGACACCAACACGAGACCCCATATTGTCGAGGCATCCAGTGAACACACGGGGCCCGAGAACATTGGTCTGGTCTACAGGTCAAGGGTCGCGCTTCGCCGTTTTCGCTTTTGCCGATCGGAAGTTGAAGGGAACAGATGGTCTGCTGATTGGCTGACTATTCGGTCCGGCATTAATGAGCGTATTGACAGTCACAGCAGCTCTCACACGCTGGAAGCTCACCATCGCACTCTGGGCTCGATCAGTCCCTTTGCCGCGTGCTTGCATTGTACGAATCTGGAGGGCAGCGCTTTTACATTTATACTAATTTCGGGAGCGTCTCTCTCTTCACGCCCATGAAATGTGTGTCAGGGGTTTTCAGAGTGGCACTCGCTCAAAAGCAGCAGTTCTCAGGCTTCCAATCACCGCTGTCACTTTTTCTTTTTTTTTTAAAACCTGCCCTCAAATATAACTTCCCCTATGGTGTTACCATGGTAACCAGCCACCCTCCATCTTGGCCAGCTCGCATGGGGGGCATGTTACGGGCTGAGGGACACATTCTGATTGCACAGCAGGGGGTGCTATAGAGCCAAGCTCACGGTGGCCTTTTCTAGGGGCTCACAGATGCAGCGAGGAGCAGCGAAGGGCCGTTTGCTGGTGTCACGGCCCAGAGGAGAGGCGGCACCGGTGTCGTCTAACTGGGTCACTCGTTAAACGTCCAGCATGAAATGGCAACGCGTTCGGGCTGAATTCGCTTGCATGGATGGACGCCCTGGATGCCTGCTGTCAAATCGGTGTGAATCAGCAGCACTCTTACACCAGCTGCTATGTGGCTGCTGTCGGCGTGATGAGGATTTTCACTCTGTCCAGTGGTCCCCGCAATGCTGCAGGCCTTATTAAAATGAAAACGGACAAACAACTACCAAAGTTCTCTGGTTATGGGTAGGAGGGTCAGAGCCCTGCGGGGTCGTCTCCCTGGCTCGCCGGCACTATCCTCATCTTTCAGGTCTGTCACGCTGTCTCTCTCTCTCTCTCTGACTCCCTGTCTTTCTCTCTCTCTGACTCCCTGTCTTTCTCTCTCTCTCCCTCTCTCTGACTCCCCGTCTGTCTCTCTCTCTCTCTCTGACTCCCTGTCTGTCTCTCTCTCTCTCTGACTCCCTGTCTGTGTCTCTCTCTCTGACTCCCTGTCTGTGTCTCTCTCTCTCTCTCTCCCTCCCTCATTCTGTCTCTGTCTCTCTTTCTCTTTCTCTCTGTCCCGGTTGCCACTAGGGATGGGTATCGTTAAGATTTTAACGGTACTACTACTCTTACCGGTACTGCTTATCGGTCCGGTACTTTAACAGTATTCTTATCGGTACTTTTTGAAGAAAAAATCGAATTGACAACATAATTAACATTGCTTTATTTAAGAAATCAGAATTATTATTAAACAAATTTACATTAAATGTGAAATGCAAAAGAAAATTTCACAATTTCACAGTAATGTTTTAAACAAATTCAAATGTTCTGATGATGGAAATGTAAAACAAATACAATAAATGATTTTAATGCAAAGCCTTTAATGCCTTTACACGCAAAACACCTGTTACACCTTTGGCAACGAGCACTATCCGCATTGATTCTAGTGAAGTGCAACCGCACTTTTGATCTTTTAATTCTCTCCGCCATCATCATTAGTTGCGGCTCCCAGATCTATGGTCCCTGATATCTGATGATACAGCCTGTCAGGCAGGCTGTACTTGTCATATATTGTAATGTCTACTAACGGATATTAAAGTTAAGTATCATGTGATTGTGAATGTATGCTCTTATATGTCTTATAGTGTATGAAATTGTAATTTAAAGTTTTTAAACATAATTTGCACATAATTTCGCCGGATGTCAGTATACAAGTTACCATAAACAGAACAGAACTGTGAATCGGGTGGACACCCGTGCGTGTGTAGGCGCGTGCGAGAGTTTCCCCGTGCATTGCGCACGCCAGAGATTAAACTGGGAATCTGATTTATTAATTTCTCCAGTACCGAAAGCAATACCGTTAACGTCAGAGCTTATCGATATTCCGGTTAGTACCAGGTTTCGGTAGCCATCCCTAGTTGCCACGCACCCGTCGTATGCTGTCCCCCCCAGCGTCAGCAGGTAGAGACTCGTAGGATCAGCACAGGACAATAAGGTGGGGAAGTGGCTGGGCCGTCCCCCTGCCTGGACTCTTTTCTGGATTTCCCCCCTCTCTCCCCCTTTTTTCTTTCCCACGCCTTCCTGTTG
>JAODKM010000042.1:5029690-5040029 GCA_026780845.1 Petrocephalus sullivani
GGGAGGGAACGGATGGTTTGGGGGCGGGGTGGTGGGGAGGCGGGGGGAGGGGCGGTGGTGGGGCGGGGGGGTGGCCAGGGGGGGGGGGGGGGGGAGGGCGAGCAATCCCGTTAAACAGTGCGGTTTCGGCCTAACGGATTAATTAACGTATTTCGTTTTTTTTGCCGGATGGTAAATATCTGCACGGGTTGACCAGCGCCACCCGGAGGTGAGAATTTTCTTTATTTAAAGGCAGAGATATTGCTGCGCCAGGTCGGCCGCGTCGATTAGCCGGCGGTTAAACCCTTTTGAGGTTCCCACCTCTGCTCCCGCTTCCTGGAGTGACATGGTTAAATGCGACCGCCATGGCCTCCCCGGACTGTCCCATCGTCGCCACTCCCGACCAGCTGCCCGTGACCTTTTCTGTTCGGCGCACAAATGGGTCGTTAGCGATGACGCTAATAAATTACCCTTATTAAGGCTGACACTGATTGGCTGCTCACTGCTGGACCTTCCCAACAGTGGCCATGGGGGGGGTGGGCAAAATGGCAAAGGGGAGAAAAAACAGTTATGATATATTTTTTTAATTTTTTGTGGGAAGATTGCATAAGCTATGTCTTTCTGCAGGGGGATACCTTGGCAACAGAGGGGTGTGGCCTGTGGAGGAGGGGCGTGGCCTGCGGAGGAGGGGTGAGGTCTGTGGCAGAGGGGGCTTGGCATGTGTCACGACAGTGTTTTGCGCACGAAACCCCCTCAAGCGCTAACGAGCCTGGGCGAGGGGCTCATCGGTCTCGGGGCTCCGTATCAGTGTGAAGATTTCCAGACGGCAGGGACGCGTGTCGGAGGGGGATGGGAGTATGGGCCCGCGGAAAATGGTCTCGGGGGGCTGGGGGGTCGGGGCTCTGCCGGCGGCAAACACGCCCAACTACCTGGCAAATGCCCCCCCCCCACCAGGGAACCCTGAGACTATCGTGATGCTCCACTAGAGTCGGGGGCTCTTGGGGCTTTGGGTCAGTGTGGGGGGGACGGGACTTAGCCATGTATCCCCACAATATTTCAGTATTTGGTTTATTTCAATAATAATAATACTACTAATAATAATTTTTATTTTTTCGAAATACAATGAATAGGTATAGAATAAAGGATGGATAAAAAATAATAAATATATTAATTAATTAATTTTCAATATTTTAATGATACAAAAAAAATGCAAAACTATGTTATGGTTTTATTTGCAGGGGTATAAAAATCTTTCTGGTTATCGGTTACTTGCTCGCCAGCAGCAAACACGTGCCGGGACAGGGGAGACCAGGGGTCGCAGTGTGAAGCATGGGCCCGGCCTTCTCGGCGTCCGCACGCACAGCCATGTAGCGTGATCACAGACCAGCTTCGGGCCTGCCGGCTCATCTGCGAGGAAGCTCTCGCCCCGGTGGGGGTTAATCCATCCAGCACGAGACCCCGATCGTCAGGCTGGGAGCGACGGCGCGCTAAAGTCTCACCGCCCCAGCCCTGCTCTCCTCGCCGTGGCCCAGGGCGCCCGGCCTGTCAAGCCTGGGGCTGGAGTGATGGAGAGTCCCTGTCATGGTGCAGTGGGGCCTGGCTCTCACCCCAGCGCTCGGCCCCTCACAGCAGTCCGTTTGCTGCAGCCTCCTTAACCTAATCCAGATGTGCACCATGGTGATTTTTTTTTTTTGCATCCAGAAAAATCATACTTTGCCAGCCTGCTCTGTCACTTTCAGCTGGTGGGAGTGGGGTTGGGCAAGGTGGGGGGGGGGTTTCAGTCAAGGTTATAGAGCCATGGGGGGCCTTTTGCCTTGGGGCCCTGGAACTGGCTGAAAGCGGATTATGACATTTCCCGTAGTCAATCAGCTCCGTCTTCTCGCGGGCTTTGGAGACGGCCGCCATTGGGGGGGGGGATCCGCCAGGACCCTGCCTCTCGTTCATCCCGCGTTAACCCCGTCCCTGACAGCACCCTCGGGGCCACACTAACAGTCCCACTAAGGGCCGACACTTGCGGGGGAGCGAGGCGACACTGATCAGTATCAGGAAATGAAAATAACGCATAAACAATGACAAAGGAATGAGGCATAGAGGGAAGCAGTTAACAAATCATAATGAATTGTTCACATGAGTGTCTACATGTCTTTTACTGACTGAATATGTGTGATGCTACTCTATCTGTCTATATCTATATCTATCTATCCATCTATATCTATCCAAAGCTAGTCCCTGGACAAATGAAACCGCCGGCCAGGTTAGTCTGCGGTAGACATGAGGTAAGATATTTCTCCAAATCTCCTCTGAGTTGAGGATGCTTGGAGATGGTTCTATGGCATCGAGGTCTAGCTTGATTGAGGAGGTGAGGCGTTGGGGCTGATGGGGGTTCGCCCACCTGGACTTCGTGCCGAGCCACTGAGTGACACTGGGACTTATAGCTCATGTTCAGGCCAGCGGATGGGAAGCTTCTCAAACAGGGGTGACACAAACAGGAACCACAATGCACTGCTTCGCTGACCTCTCTCACCGGTAAGAGCTGGTTCTCTTTTCTGCCATGTTGGGTGAGCATTGATGTCAGGTAAGCCGGCCTGGCGTATCTAAGGCTCGCTGACGGCAGGGTGTCGGGGCAGGAGGGTATTGATTAAACCGAGATTGCAAATCCTACGCCGGCCTCCCCCCGCATGAGGGGGGCGGGTGGGCGAGTGGGTGTAAGACAGCTAGTATCTAAGGGGGAGGGGGTGAGTATGAATTAGGGCCAAGTAGCTGTATGTGTGCGTATGCGCGCGTGCATGTGCGTGTGCGTGAGGCAGATAGGAGGATAATCCCGTTGGCCTTTGATCTGGCAGTGCTGGGTGCCCGTTGGCTACCGTGAAGCTCCTAGGTCCGGGCGTGAGATTCAGGCCGTCCGAGAAGCAGCAGGATGGCGGGCCGCCTGCCGGGGGCGGGTAATGACATCAGACACGGCTTTCCAAAACAACAGGTGCTTTGGCACGCACCCTCCGCCCCCCCTCTCCGCGTCCGTGACATCAGTGCAGACCTCAGCTTAATTAGGAGCTACTTGGGTTGACTCGCTACCCAGCCTTCTCCGCAGGACCCGGACCTCCCGAGATCATTTCTCATGCAATGCTAACCAGCCGCCCCGTAAATTCCATCTTTCATTCTCGACTTCGATTTATCTCGGCTTTTCCTTCACCTTAAATGCAATTTTAATTTAAAAACACCAGACAGGAAAGGAAGGGAGAGAAATCACAGGCCCCATAGGCAGGCTGCAAATCTTGCGGAACGGTCATCTGTGTCGCGTTATTCCACAGCGTAGACGGATACCGTTTCCAAGAGGATTCTGGTGGATACTTCAGTAGGAATCCGTTCAAACTGGCCATATGTCCACCATATGCCGATGATATTTGTTTCCCTTTTTGCATCATCAGTGTTATCTCGCCCAGGCTGCTGAGCACCAAGCCGCCTGTTAATGCCGGTTTAATCTGGTTTCATCAAAATTCCCAGCATTCTCTGGATGCAAAAATCCCTTATGGGCACAGGCATGCATTCTCACTGGGGCAATGCTGTCACATCTCCGCGGTGCATCCCCGGCGAGCGTGCGTCACTCGTCTTGGATTTAATTCCCCTTTTTTTTCCTTGCGACGACATAAAATTAATTTTAGTTTGGGCTCGCGTCGTGCCGTGCATTTTTCACAAAAAAACAGGGTAAAGTTTGTAGGCTTTTGTAACAAAAACAAGCTACAGGCTATGTATGTCTGATTTGTTTTTGTTTTTTTTGTTTCGGGGGCGGTTTGCGCCTTTAAAATGGTTCGTAAGCCTAAAATTGGTAAAATGATCACCAGCGTCCTTTCGGTCCCACTTTCCCAGATCCCCAGAAAACCGATAACTGACATATGTTCAAGTAATAAATGGCCCTTGAAATTTGCACATCACTACGGTAATTAATTATAGGTGTCAGAAGGTTCTGTCGTTATTTATTGCATCAACGATGTCTGACTATAATATAGAATTACATTTTTGGTTCAAATATCTGAAGCGTACTAAAGATTGTACTGAAGTAATTGAATTTTAAATTAAATTAATTAAAATTTTCAAATTCTGCATAATGAAACAGCACAGAACTGAGCGCCATTGACCCGGGTGCCAGTGATGTTGGCCGGCTCTCTGCTTAGGACTGAAGTACAAGCCTCCAAGTATATAGGAATCCTTTCGTCGATGCTTCGAATTCTGTGCCAGCCTGATATGGTCTGAGTTAGTTCGCCTCGTGTTTTGATGCCCGCGACGGCACGCCGGTCCGAGGGCGCCCCCTTTGGCCGCTACTCCCTCCTCTCCTGGTTACCGTCTCTTTGGCTTTTGCACCAAACTCTTCATCCTCCCTGAACAATGATCTAGATGGCAGGGATCCTCAGTGTGTAGCCTTCCGGGCCTGAATCCCACCTCCGCTCTGCGTGTGTGCAGTTTGCATGTTCCCCCCATGTTCTCCGCATGTTCTCCGCATCTCCTCTGGGTTCTCTTCCCGCTGCCCAAAGACATGCAGATAGGCTAATTGGCAGCACTAGACTGCCTGTGGTGCGTATCTGTATGTAGGTATGTGCCCTGCTATGGACTAGCATCCCACCCAGGGTGTACCCAGCCTAGTGCCCTGTGACAGACTGGCATCCCACCCAGGGTGTACCCTGCCTTGTGCTCTATGCTACCTGGGACAGGCTCCAGCCCCCCCCATTTGAGATTATTTGTTGGTTTTTGGAACATACAAGACCTCTACAGGCCTACTGAATCTTTTGTTTTTAAAGTGTCTCAGATCACATATTTAAATACCTGCTTTCATAAATCCTAATGAATATTGCACTATGATTTTCTTAGCTGCCATGCAGACGTACAATGCCTGCCCCATGCTGGCCTCTCTATCTAACCCCCGATCGCTATGGGAATACCCCCAAGTTGTTAGAGTTGTTCAGTGGACCGTTGCCCTTGTTCAGATGGGGAGGGCAGAGGCAGGAGGGGGACGGGGGGAAGGTGTCTGTCACACTCCTGGGCTGGAGAACGCTAATCCCCTTAAACATGGCCCCTGTGCCGGGGTCTCGGGCAGACGGAATTAAACATTGCCATCCTTTATTGACACCACGTTGAAAGAGACGTGTGCCGGTCATTTGGGGGGGGGGACCCTAGGTCCAAAGGGGCATACTAGAGGCTGTCAGAACATACAGTGAGTTGAAAAGGGGTGTTGTTTCAGTAAAGGCCATGAAAACCAAAGCTAGCCTGATAGATTGCAGAGCATCCGAGTGCGGAAAGGCCTTTCCAACGCATGTGTCATAAACTTGTTGTAATTTTCGTTGAAGGAATGAAGCATCAATGCCGCAGCAGCGACTTTTGTTGTCTTACTCGGGGTGGGAGCATTGAACAGACTTAGGTTCCACATTGGGATGTCCATATGGGTCTCGTGGTGGTGCCGAGAGATCCTGCAGCTCCGAAATCTGATCGCTATCTCCTCAGCGACAGCTGCGGTCTTTACACCGTCAGAACATTTTTAGACTTCTAATTTGTCACAACCACCTCCCGCGGAAACGAAATATGTCGGTGAGTTAGACGCGCCCGTTGCGGGGATCGCTCCGCATTCCAGTTTTCTGTCTTCTTTTTTTTCCATCCGATAGTATCCCGCTTGGCCGCATCGCCCTGGGGAGGATTAAGACGTTAACCGAATACAGTGACACGGGGGCCTGCTCACGTTACGCGCGGGCTGCAGGTTCGCGGTGTAAAGTGAAGCAGTTTTCGGACAATTATTTTATTTAAATCACCAGGATTTATTTTTAAATAAGGCCACAGAAGAAAACACTACAAAGTTCCTGTTTTTGGCGAGCGCTGGCCGAAATGGCAAAGTAATCCTGGCATAGTACTGGCTACCCATCATGCACTGGGGTGTTTTGCCTTCATGCCCCAGACCCATCAGTCATGTGGTGGTGCAGTCACTCGTGCAGTGTCCCTCTGAGTGTTTGCGGACACCTGCCTGTGAGTAAATATCAAATTAATATTTCACGGGGCTATTTCAGTCCCGGGCTTCTGTCTTCAGAGCCCTTTGTAATCTTTCCCTGTATTCCGGAAAGGTCTTTGCAAACATCTCGCTCATCGACCAGAAAATCTCTCTTGTAATGATGCCTCTTATCCATAGAAACAGGTCCAATAGCAAATCGTCCACACGGCAAACTTCACATCTTTTTTTAACATGACTGTTAAAAAAATATAGCTTTTACTTTTGGTGGTGAATTAGCACGTTATATATCATTGAAGAATAGACAAGTACAATAAGCAATAAAACAATTGTAAAAAATGCACTGTGCATGCATTACAAAGCAGGCAGTCACAAGACTGCTGGACAGATTATACTGTGTATTGTCATATATTATGACTGTTTGTACACTCTATTAATGCTTGAATGTGTCTTGTGTTACGGTAAACCTACAATTTCCTTTGGGATTAACAAAGCGTGTGTGCGTCTGTCTGTCTGTATATCCATCACGCAGTTATTTGGTAGTTTGATAGGAATGGAGCCGTTATTGTTTTCAAAATGAAAGCCAGGTTGTCAATGTGAAAGCTTGCAGCCAAAGGCTTTCTGCAGCATTTTCTGCAGGGAGGTGGGTGGTGGAGGTGCTTTCTGTGTTTTTCCCTGTGTGTGTATAGTAATGCCTCCAGACGGAGGATGGAGCCGCGGCAGGCAGTCCGTGCACTTTCAGGTGTGCCCCCCCCGGGTACTTCCTGACTGAAGCATGAACACTCTGAGCTCTCCGAAGCGCACAACTGCCTGGAGACGCCAGCCCGCCGTGGCACTATCCTGTCGCGGGCGCGGCGCCTTGCGATGGGGCACGACGGGCGGGACGGGGGCCCGGGGATGGGGGCGAGCTGGGAAAAGCTGTGAGACTTCGGGGTGGGGGGGGGTTTGCTTAGGAAGTGGGCACTTCCAGGGAGAACAGGCTGGGGGTGTTTACTGGGGGTGCTGAGCCAAAAAAAAGGTGTTTTGCCACAAAATATGTTTGAGAGATTACAGCTCTCTTGTGGTTTTTAAAGCGTATTATTACCAAAATTCTAAAATAATGTGCATGTGGCGGGGGAGTGGGGGGTTCGAGACAAACTTCCATATCCCCATCCTTTGCAATAATTACTCTTGGTTGCCACCCGCTTCCTCTGGTCACTGTGCATGTGTGACTGTTGGTTTCTCTCCCTCTTCCTGTAGGAGTTCTAGGGAATCCATTCCTGGCAAGCAGAGGCAGAGCAGAATCGAGACCCCTGACGGACGCGGCGTTCACACGTGCGGCGGGAAGACGCCTTGTTGTCTTGGTTTCTGGCTTTTCTCCCCTTTCCAAACTTTGCTTATTTCAGTTCCCTGTCCTTGCACAAGGCAGACTTGTTCCCTCCATCACCATGCGACACGTGGCTGATTCATGCTGGTTTTTTTTTTTTCTTTTATTTTGTTTTGCATTTTTCAGGTTTTGCACCTAACTGGAATGCAGAACAGAATACATGAATAAACAGTGAGACAGACTGAAACAAATACAGATTTGAGATGGACAGGCCATCGTAGCAGAAATGGAATGAATCTTTGCAAAATGTTCTCGTTCAGTGGTCCAGGAAAAACACTGTTCTCCAGAGCACAATTAAATCAGAGGAGCAAGAAAGAACAGAAAATAAATGGGGGGGGGGCAGAATGGGGGGGGAGATCACTATGAATTTCTGCCTGTAAATAAGTCTGACCTGACGGTATTTGACATGTATGCTGTTTGTGAGAGTATGGATTTTAAGCCGACACTCTTAAAGGTCACGGCTCCTAAAAGCTCCATTCTTTGGCTCCTCGGACGAAGTGTTAATCTGCCGTCCGGCTGGCTTTAATGGGGGAGGTGGGACAATGAGGCCCCATTTGAAGGATGTTTCAATGGCTCAGTGTGTGCAAAGTCCCCCCTCACGTCATACCCAGGTTCCATCAGTACTCTGAGATCAATGCTCCCTGCCACCACTGCTTTCAGCTGCCTGACGTCCCGCTATCTCTCCGGGCCCATCCCGGTGTTTCCTAATGCACGTGCCTCTGGGGTCCTGGCCGGCCGCGGGGCTGCGTCCCGAAGGAAAAGCCGCTGTGAGATAATCATGTTTTCCAGCGTGACTCGTAAATGCGTCGGTCACAAGGTAGGGGCTCAGATGCAAGCAGGGGCAGATATGGGTAGAGATGATACATGAATCTGTGCCACACCGGCCCTCGGACTCAGCGGTTGTGCCCCCGGGGACATTGTCGTGGGCGTCCTCGCCATGGCAACTGAGTGATGGGTGGGTCATCAGGGAGGCGGGCGGGGGTGTCAGCGAGGTTCCCGGGCGGCGGTGGTAGTGTGGTTTGAGGGGGTGCTCAGTATGGGGCTATTTTGGTGGATGGAGTGGAATACGGGTCAAGAGGCAGTCTATTCAGGGGCTGGCCGTGGGCTGCTTCCACAGAGAGGCGTGGGGATTAGGGGCATTTGCAGGCAGGGTGGTGGGATGTGGATCCTGTGGGGGGGCAGGATACCAATGCCCCTCCTGCTGTGAGGCGGGAGGTGGGAGGAATCCCTCCCCCCATGGCTACAATATACACTGCATATGCATCACACTGAGCAACATTCACATAAGATGCAAGCATTTCCAGGGAACTCTCGTTTTTCCACATATAAATATTTTTTATTTAGCCATTTGATATGGATTTATTGGTTCCTTTGAATGAAGACGCTAGTTTTAGACTGACCATAACTCTCTGTACTGTGGAAATAAAATAATCTATACTGATGTAAAACATTTACAGGTAATAACACACTGTCCCTAGGACTTAATTTAAGGGAGCGGGGGGTCCTGGACTAAAGGCATTGCTGGGGCCCTACATACCCCAAAAAAAAATGGGTCCCGCCACATTGTGGGTCGCTGGGCTACAACCCAGGTGAGTCAGTTCGTGAGCTCTACCTTGACTGTCCCTACCAACTAAAATGGTATTATGTCAGTTTGATGAATCCCACAGGGATTCAGACCACAGCCCAGAGTGTCTCTCTACCCCGGAGGTGTTCGGGGTCCATTAGGACCCCCGCTACTCCCCGTGCGAGCACGCTGGCCACCGTTCTCCGCATCCCTCTCGCCTGTAACACCGGGTGGAGACAGACAGGGAGCCATTTTCCTCCTTTCCAACGGCTCTGGATGCGCCTGTCGAGCGCCTAACCGCGAGCGTTCCCCCCGGTGGCATGCCAGGAAGCGCTTAAGGTTTGCGCGGAGGTTGTAAAAAGTGTCACTCCAAACCAAAGTTAATTGTCAGTTTGTTTGCAGAAGCTCTGTAATAACATAAGGTTCACCCGAATGCTCCCTAAAGGCCAATTACGACAGATTAACTACCCTCCAGACAAAGGCGATGGCTGTGCACTGTACAGCAGTTAGCGCAACCGCATAATTGAGACTTGAAAAGCCTCTTCCTCGGCGAATTCAATTAGCTAATCCTTTACAGATGATCCTCTCGGAGACAAAAAGGGCTTCAGCCGCGGGGACACGCCACTGAGCCTTTCGTATCGATTGAGCCTCATCTTTCGCTAATGCGGCTTCAATGGTAATTGAGTGCGTTCTGCTACATGCAAATCGGGCGTAGTTTCCACGGGCTTCCGCGGGGCCCAGCGGCAGGTGCAAATGAGCTCCGAGACGATTCGTTCGGGCATGTGGTCCGGCCGCATGCAGGGAACCTTCACCGACACCCCCCAGCCCCCCCCCCCCCCCATTGAGGGAAACCGTATAAAATATAGGCCATTGACGGCTGCCTTTTCTGTTTTACTCCTTTGAGCTACTGAAAGCTACTTTATTTTACATTAAGGTTACATTTACAGGCACTTTCATCCAACGCCATGTAGTCCAGAAAGCAGGGTCGAGCAGTCCCTGGAGCAATTTGGGTTAAAAGCTCAAAGGTAACAGTGGGATCTGAACCAACAACCTCTGATAACAGGCAGAGTCCTAAACCGAATGAGTCACAAACTTTGACCCAGCACAGCACTTACTAACCCCGGGTACACTCCTTTAGACGGGCACTGGAATACAGGTGAATTCAAACATCGGCCAAGCATCTCTTAGGTTATTAATTATATCGCCGCTTCCCCTGACCGGTCGGGCTCGTCGAGTCCGATAGGGATCCGCCGCGGCCGCCCCCCCAAAGCGGGCACGGCAGGAAGTCGGCCTACTGATGTCTGTAAACCACAGTCCTGTCAGTTACTTGCGGCCGGATCTCAAGGTACGCTTTGAAGTCGACTCAAACTGGGAGGATGCGAGGGCCGCCTCTCGCTCGCCCCCGCTTGCTTCTTCATCATCCGCCTCGTTATCCCCCCCGCCCCCA